>CAIGRF010242908.1:34364-61191 GCA_903798235.1 Fraxinus ornus
GGCTATTATAGTACGTGACCACAAGTAGAGAGTGCATCACTATCAGTGGGCCTATTAATCACGGAGAATTCAACAAACTGTTGCATGTGAATTATGATCAATTAATCAAAACACAAGTCTTTGATTCCTTCTTAATTTTGACTAATCTTTGCCATTTCAGTAGTTGCCTCGTTGGCATCGCCAATTTTCATTTCCCATTGACTTTTGTGGCACTTTTTTTTATTTGAGAAAAAAAGGAAAATGAAAAGAAAAATCATATATATGCACATGACCCGACTCAGTAACGAGGGCAATTCAATAAAATATATATTTATGATGAAAATTAATGCGAAAAACATTTAAACACAAGACAGTACAAACATCCACATTAATAAACATGAGAGATCAAACATTCATGCAAACACGAGTCAGTGAATCCATCCACTTCAATGCAAAAAGTTTAAACAAACGATGACCAAGGCATTCAAGTTCACAAAGACAAGAAATCACAGTTATCTATGTCATCGAAAAATATTTAAACACGCGACAATCCAAACATTTAGGTAATGAACACAAGACGATGCAATCATTCACATAATAAAAAAAAAAATATATATTTATACTCAAACACAAGACGGTGTAGACGTCTAGGTTAACAAAAACACGACGGTGCAACCATCCACGTCAATGAAAAAAATTTAAACACAAGATGGTGTAGACATTCATATTAACCAACACATGGTGCATTCATTCACACTAAAGAAAAACATTTAAACACAAGACGGTACAAATATTCGTGTCGACCATCCGTCATATATTCCATTAAAAAATCAACAAATTCAAGTGACCGAACTAAAACAATAACAAAACTTCACTGGTGAGTGGTGACTTTAAAAGTAAAATTAAGTTGAAGAATTAAGATCGTTTTACCCCACACGTCACTTAAACATAGAGCATTCGACTGTCCCAAATCCAACTCAGTTCAGTACTCACTGAGTACACTCCACTTTCCCTTCTCTCTCTCTATATATAACATTGTATAGCTACACTTCTCTGTGATCTCCCTCTCTCTCCTTTCTAGCTTTCTCTCTCTTAAACTTTCTATTACCAGTTCTGTATGACAACACAAAACATAGATCACTTTAGTCAGTAACTTAGATAACGGTTTTTCTCTCTCCCTAATTTGCCCTTTTCTCTTCCAACAAGCAATTCAAGAAAATTAGCCTTGTTTTCTTAAATAATCAGCAAAAATGATAAGTTGGCACGATCTTTATGTGGTATTAACGGCTGTGATTCCCCTCTATGTGGCCATGATCTTGGCCTACGGCTCCGTTCGGTGGTGGAAAATTTTCACCCCTGATCAATGTTCTGGTATCAATCGATTTGTTGCAATTTTCGCAGTCCCACTCTTGTCTTTTCACTTCATTTCAACCAATAATCCATATGCCATGAATTTTCGATTCATAGCTGCTGATACACTGCAAAAGATTATTATGCTTGTGGTTCTTGGTTTGTGGGCTAATTTGACCAATAAAGGCAGCCTTGAATGGTCTATTACTCTTTTTTCACTTTCTACACTGCCAAATACACTTGTAATGGGCATTCCTTTGTTGATTGCTATGTATGGGGAATATTCCGGCAGTCTTATGGTGCAAGTGGTGGTGCTGCAATGCATAATTTGGTACACTCTTTTGCTGTTTTTGTTCGAATATCGCGGGGCGAAAATGCTTATTATGGAGCAATTCCCTGAAACTGCAGCCTCAATTGTGTCGTTTAAGGTTGGATCCGACGTTGTTTCATTAGATGGACAGGATTTTCTTGAGACAGATGCTGATATTGGAAATGATGGTAAACTTCATGTTACTGTGAGGAAATCGAATGCCTCAAGAAGATCACTTGGACACGGTTCATTCTCCGGGATAACTCCCCGGCCGTCGAATCTAACCGGAGCTGAAATTTACAGTATGAGTTCATCAAGAAATCCAACTCCAAGAGGGTCTAATTTTAACCATTCAGATTTGTACTCAATGATGGGATTTCCAGGTAGATTATCAAACTTTGGCCAATCAGATACAGGTAGATTATCAAATTTCAACATAGCGGATATGTATTCCGTGCAATCCTCTAGAGGCCCAACTCCAAGGCCATCAAATTTTGAAGAAAATTGTGCCCCTGGTGGCCTGATGAGTTCTCCAAGATTCGGGTTCTATCCATCACAACCCGTTAACACTTCTTACCCAGCCCCGAACCCGGAAATTTCTTCAGCTGTCCCGAAAACCGGTAAAAATCAGGTGCAGCAAGTGCAGCCGCAACAACACCACCAGCAGGGGAATAAGGCCAATCATGATGCAAAGGAGCTTCACATGTTTGTGTGGAGTTCAAGTGCATCACCAGTTTCTGAAGCTGGTGGGCTCCACGTTTTCGGTGGGCAAGTGCCTGACCATGGTGCCAAGGAAATCAGGATGTTGGTTTCTGATCATCAACCTCAAAATGGGGAAACCAAAGGTAAAATTTATTTGGATCGTCTTTTCTAAAAGCCTAAACTATTATTATATCTTGTAGTTTTTTTTATTTTATTATTAATTTGGAATTGTATAATGAAGTCATTCCGCAAGCTGGGGACATAGATGACTTTAGCTTTGGTGGAAGAGATAATGGATTTGAAGAAAAAGAGAAAGAGGTTCCCATAGAACTGTCAAAACTCGGGTCCAGCTCCACCGCCGACCTCCACCCAAAGGCTGCCGGAGTTCAAGATCCCGGCGTCGTAAAACAGATGCCGCCGGCAAGCGTAATGACACGACTAATCTTGATTATGGTTTGGCGCAAGCTTATCCGAAATCCCAACACTTATTCTAGTCTCATTGGCCTCATTTGGTCTCTAGTCTCATTCAGGTAAAAAGATAATTAGCAGTTTTGGTATACAAATGTTTAAGAATAAGTAATTATGATCAATTAATGAGTTCTGATTGATTAATTTTCAGGTGGGATGTGCATATGCCTAAAATTATTGAGAAGTCAATCTCTATACTTTCTGATGCTGGCCTTGGAATGGCCATGTTTAGCTTGGGTAAGTCGTTACATTTTTTCCCCCTTCTAACCCATAATGTGAAACTAACAGAAGCATATTCTTTCAGAAGCATTTAATCTTTGATTGTTTAAGTCATATAGAGATGCTAGCTATATATGGTTGGTGCCCATAAAGCCTTCTCGGGGCAGCTCATTTAACAAAGAAAGTCGGACATGACTCGACATTATTAGTATTCAGTCATATCCAGTACTATGAACCTAAGTTAAATTTCAGGCCATCTATTATTGGCATACAAATGCAATGTTAACAACTATGTTTGAAATTGTGACCTCCAATAAATTCGTTGACAAACTGACAGAAGTATTGATAAGAAATGTCTCTTTGCGGTCCCAAATGAGTAGATGATGGGCATTACAAGTAATTAATGGTAGTTGAGATTTAATCGATTATATTTCTAGGTTGTTTGATTGGATTGTTATGGACTTTCAGGTCTGTTCATGGCCCTTCAACCGAAGATAATCGCATGTGGGAACACTGTGGCTTCCTTCGCCATGGCTGTAAGGTTCCTCACTGGCCCAGCAGTAATGGCCGCGGCTTCCATTGCTGTTGGTCTTCGTGGTACACTTCTACATGTTGCCATCGTGCAGGTAAGTCGTCACTTTCTTATTATTCACACTATCTTTTAGTACAATGTATTAGATCAATTCTATCTCATATTGTCTAGTCAAGTATACCAGAAATACCATGTATCTGGTGTAGAGAACATTATAGATTCAGATTCATTTCATGTGCTGGCATACAGAATAAAGTATATCTATGGGGAACATTTTGCTGTAAAGTGTTCTAATATTTCTTATCCAATAGGCTGCACTTCCACAAGGGATTGTTCCATTTGTGTTTGCAAAAGAGTATAATGTCCATCCAGCAATTCTAAGCACTGCGTAAGTACTTTAATCCACACGATATTAAATGAAACCTTTTCAACTATATTTCTCTCGTTTTTCATTATTTTTTTCCCCGATATTACGAATTTCAGGGTCATATTCGGGATGTTGATCGCACTGCCGATTACACTTGTCTATTACATTGTTCTTGGATTATAAGATTATCACAGCAAAATTCAGACTGTGTGAAAATGGTGTCAAAATTTCACTGAATACTTGCTGCGTCAACATGATACTACAGTCTAACAGTTGAATTTTGAGAGACAAAGATGCATCGCCATGTAGAAAAATATGTGATTCGTCCTAGCAATTTGGAGCTGCAAATTTTGACTTAATTAGTCAAAGTTTCCCCAGATACAGGAATCATGCCCCCCCAAGGAATAGTGGAAAATGTAATGTAAAAGAGATTTTCCTCAAAAGTTTTTCCTCCTCAGTGATGATTAGTTTGTGCCTTGTGGTTATATACAGTATTTGTTTAGTTTGTCATTTACTTGACAAGGTAATTAATTACCTTGGAATGAGTAATGATTGAAGGGTTGTTGTTATTCATATTTCATTTACTTTTGTGAAGTGAAAATGATGTATTTTTTTTTTTTTTTTAAAACTTTTTTAAGAGAGAGAATTGATAAATTCCTATTTCCAAAGATATGCAGCACTTCACATTTTTGCTTAGGCCTCGACGGATCTTGAATGCACCAACGCACCTTGAAGTGTTAATAGGCATGGCTTCTGAGTTTGTTTTCCGTTTTGAGTTTTGACAAATAAAATAAAATTGAGATTATAAGTTGGCGAGTCATGAAATGTGTGATTTTTTAAAAAAAGAAAGAAAGATAAAAGTTGTGAGTCAGTGAAATATGCGATAAAAAATAAAATTTGATCAACTTATAATCTCAAAAAAACTTTGTCAACCAAGAGCTTAATACATTATATTGCATTGGATAAGAATTAATTTAGTCTAATTTGACTTTTGTAATATCCAAAACTTTGTAATCTTCCCTTAATTACATCGAATTTTAAAAATTCACGCACTGAATCGTGAGACGACATTCCTTGTGAAGCATGTCAAAGCGAAAAATGAGCTTAATTCATAACAAAAAATGGTAATTTACTTATATGTGAATAAGTAGACATTAAAAAAAGTAATTTTCTATTTATTAAAGTTCAAATTATATAAGTTATTTTGATATTAAGCCTTCGTTTGACATTCTTTAATTTACTTTAATTTTTAAAGCCATCTAAATATATTTGTAGCTAAAAATTTATTTAAAAAATAACTTTGATTTGTTATCTTCGGTCAATGTTTGAATTTATTTCCAATAGTCACTCTATTTAAAAAAGTACTACCATCCATTATCCTGTCTTCTTCGATTTGAAATTTTGAATATCTTTTTCGCAATAAATCACTAAATTTGACAAAAGTGTCATCTAAATGATTATTGTACTAATATTAAACGTACACGCAATTTGTCAAGTTATCAAAATCGTTAATTTTCGAATGAAACAAAGAGATGAAGTGACATAAAAGAGACTGTTGTAAAAAAATTCATAGTTCAATGATCAATAAAAAAAAAAAAAAAATCAATATTGAAAGAGATTGTCTAAAAGAATGCATCGGAGTCAAAAGGCCATTGCTTTTTTGCCTTTAGAGTTTTCAGCCATTGATGCGCCCACAATCCTACCCTACATGTTGATAGGACTGCTCATTATTCAACAATTTAAACCTTTTTTTTTTTTTTTTTATACCCAGGTTTCCCACCTTACACCAGACTATATCCGGACCACCAGTCACCGATCCCTCAGTAATTGGCGGAGGTAAACCGCGGGTTATGCCCAAGTTGACCAAGATCCATGCACCCTTTATACTCCTGACCCCAAGGGAGTCTCCTTCATAATTATTACATCACCAATTTAATTTTTTTTTTCTTTTATCTTCGTTGGATTCTCTTTCAATTCGAATTTTATGCCTCCTTTGCAAGGCTTCATTTGACTACAAAGTACAAAATATTAGAAATTTCACGGTTACATTTTCATTATAATTGCAGAAACAATTAATAATATGATAGAAATTGTTCGAATGTTTGTTAAGTAGTTACACCATCTTATTAAAAGTCTGTCTCATGCACTTTCATTTTCTAGGCACTAGTGTGTCGGAAAAGAATACCTAGCTTCAAAAAATTAAATATATTAGAATCATGTGATAATTTTATATCGATTTGAACCATTGTCATCGAGAATTGAGTGTATATAATACAGATTTTTAATAAATTTTATTTGTCTACATGCGCCTCTAACAATTGTTCTTGACCATGGTAAAAGGGAGAATATGAATTTTCTATACAAAGGGAGGATGGAATCATTTGTAATCAAGTCGAGACAAATGAAATTTTTTTGTTAATTAAATAAATCAAATTATTCGTGCATTCTAATTATTTTAATTAAAATTCGAAGTATTCTGTTAGATCACCTAATGACTATATATCTTAGCAATTTGGAAGCTCCCAAAACTCCAAAAGGCCTTTAACTATGATGCGATGTCGTATTGGAGGGGAACACACGCACTCATTTTTATATTTTCGAGTTATCGATTGAATTGAGCCGGGCTCTAACTTCATTAACCGAGCAACCCTATAAAATTGGAATTTACCATTTAGTTCTTTAACCTTTTACAATATTACTGATGCACGGTACATCAAAATCCGATAAATGTAGGGGTATTTTTGAGAATTAACCGTAAATGTCGTTTTATAGCAGCAAACCAACATACCGCAGGACAAATTGTTGAATATTACAAATTATCGGAGAAGTGCATGGCTCACGTGGAGTGTTTGGAAGGTTTAACCTTACGTGCTACGGCCTACGAGTCAATTGTCGTGCACGCATTTCATAGACCGCATTCTTATAACATTGATCACCTCAATTCAATTCAATTCAATAAATATCGAAACAGGTCATTAAATAATGGAAAAAAAATGATATAAAGGAACAAAAATACAAACTACTATGTCAAATAATGGACATTTATAATTTTCTTGAATTTACTTTTTCATATAATAGAGTACTTTTGTACATTTCAACACTAAAACATAGTAATCACTTTATTATTTAGTAATGTGGATTGAGAGATCTGTCATGTTGCATCTCTACTCCGTTCCCTTGTCGTTCCTACTCGTTGTCAAATATGGTCCCACCCAATTATTACCACCCACTCTAAACCCCTAGCCACCTCCGCCCCTATAGCTCCCACAACCCACCAAATCTCCGCATGACCGACTTCACTTTCAAGCCTTGCCAAGCTCCCGCACAATGTGCCACTCCCATTAGCTCTCCTACAATCATGGTTAAATTTATCATTGTTCTCCACCAGTTGCCACTTACTGACACCATTTCCTTAACATTGTCATCCATTTTTTTTAGCACTAGTGAAGGGAACGTGTGTTGCACGTTAGTTGATTATTGTCGACAATGCATTGTTGCAGTCTTGAGTTTATGTGAAGCAAAAATGAGCCTTTATTATCAACAAGCAAAGTGTGTGAACCTCGAGAATACTAACAAATGCACAAAATTCTTTCATTTGGTGGTCAAAAGGAACACAAAACGGAATTATATTGTTGTTGTACTTAAGGGAGACGGGACTTATATTACTTCACAAAAATAGGTTACCAGGGAATTCATCAATATTTATAGCAAGCTGTTGGGAACGTGATCTTGGGCAACCTATTGATATTGATAAAAGTGTCTTGAGGGGAGGGGCTGTGGTATCTTGTGAGCAAGTGGAGTCCCTTATTCACGACATTTCATGACAAGAGATCAAAGAAGCATTGTTTAGTATTGGAGATGACAAGTTTTTGGGGTTGGATGGTTATTTTTCTTTCTTTTTTAAGAGATCATAGTGATTTTGTGGGGGCATTTGAAGAAATTTTCTCTTCAAGTCTCTTCTTAAACAAACCAATCACATGATCATTGCATTGGTGCCAAAGTCTAGCCATTCAAATACCATTGAGGACTATAGACCTAGTGCTTGTTGAAGGTTGGGGTTCAACCTTAATAAATATCGAAACAGATCATTAAATAATGGAAAAAATGATAAAAAGGAACAAAAATACAAACTACCATGTCAAATTATGGACATTTATAATTTTCTTGAATTTACTTTTTCATATAATAGAGTACTTTTGTACATTTCAACACTAAAACATGGTAATGATCACTTTATTATTTAATAATGTGGATTGAGAGATCTGTCATGTTGCATCTCTACTCCGTTCCCTTGTCGTTCCTACTTGTTGTCAAATATGGTCCCACCCAATTATTACCACACACACTCTGAACCCCTAGCCACCTCCGCCCCTATAGCGCCCACAACCTACTAAATCTCCGCATGACCGACTTCACTTTCAAGCCTTGCCAAGCTCCCGCACAATGCGCCACTCCCTTTAGCTCTCCTACAATCATGGTTAAATTTATCATTGTTCTCCACCAGTTGCCACTTACTGACACCATTTCCTTTAACATTGTCATCCATTTTTTTTAGCACTAGTGAAGGGAACGTGTGTTGCACGTTAGTTGATTATTGTCGACAATGTATTGTTGCAGTCTTGAGTTTATGTGAAGCGAAAATGAACCTTTATTATCAACAAGCAAAGTGTGCGAACCTCGAGAATACTAACAGATGCACAAAATTCTTTCATTTGGTGGTCAAAAGGAACGCAAAACGGAATTATATTGTTGTTGTACTTAAGGGAGACGGGACTTATATTACTTCACAAAAATAGGTTGCCAGGGAATTCATCAATATTTATAGCAAGCTGTTGGGAACGTGATCTTGGGCAACCTATTGATATTGATAAAAGTGTCTTGAGGGGAGGGGCTGTGGTATCTTGTGAGCAAGTGGTGTCCCTTATTCACGACATTTCATGACAAGGGATCAAAGAAGCATTGTTTAGTATTGGAGATGACAAGTCTTTGGGGTTGGATGGTTATTTTTCTTTCTTTTTTAAGAGATCATAGCGATTTTGTGGGGGCATTTGAAGAAATTTTCTCTTCAAGTCTCTTCTTAAACAAACCAATCACATGATCATTGCATTGGTGCCAAAGTCTAGCCATTCAAATACCATTGGGGACTATAGACCTAGTGCTTGTTGCAATGTCTTCGACAAGGTTATTACCAAGATTCTTGTTCTAGGTTGGGGCCTATTGTTGGGATTGTTGGGGATTAAGCACAAGCCGCTTTTGTGGTGGGATGGAGCATGATGGAGAACATTCATCTTGCTCAAGAACTTTTGTGGCAATACAACTGGAAAAGAGTTACATGCCTTCTTTAAATTTATCTAAGAAAAGCATATGATTTGGTTAGTTGGGATTTCCTCAACGTCGTGCTAGAAGGATTAGATTTCCCTTCTAGATTCATTGATTGGGTGATGGAATGCATTACAACTCCTTCATATTCCGTGGCATTGAATGAGAACATACATGGATTTATAGCAAACAAATAAATCCCAAATAAGAATGAAAAAAATAAACATATACTACTTCAAAGCAATAATACATCACAATCTACAAGCAAGTATTAAAAATTACAACAGTAAACAAACTAATTAGCTAACCTAACCCTGCAACCCATTTAGAAAACCCAAATCCACAAAAGACTCAAATCACAATATTAGAACAACTCATTGGCGATAAAACAACTTCATATAAATCAGAAAATGGAAACCCAAATCTATATTTTGTGAGTAACTGACTCATTGCTCAAGTACAATGTAAGACTCTCCATGATAGATTAAGAAAATATAAACTTTAGTATATGCACGTGAACATTTATTAAAATATTCTAATTATAAATCTTAAGCATAATCAAAATCTTGAATTTGGTGAGCAATTTGGAAGCTCCCAAAACTCCAAAAGGCCTTTAACTATGATGCGATGTCGTATTGGAGGGGAACACACGCACTCATTTATCACTTTTATTAAAATTTATTATAGATTTAATTTTTATCTAAACCAAACAAGGATTAAATATATACCATCTATTAAAATTTAACATTTTTTTACTAGGGGTGAACACGGTTTGATATGGACAGTTTGAGAGAATTTTTCAAACCAAACTAGCTAATTAAGCGATTTGGAATTTTTCCAAACCAAATAAAACCAATTCAATTTCTAAACCAAATCAATCCAAAGCACTTTTTTCAGTTTGGTTCGATTTAAAACAACGGTTTAACAAATAAAAAATTAATATATATATCGAATAAGTTAAATCATAAATATTAATATAAAATTTCATGTTAAAACATAAATAGTATCATTAAAAATATTACAAATCAAAGTTCAATAGTCCTAATCATTATAATGCAACAATATGATAGAAATATTTTAATATCTTAGTCGATACTAATTGACGCAACATCTGCAATTGTAACACATGATTCATTCTCTCCTTAAAAATAAGAATATGATACAT
The DNA here is from genome assembly GCA_903798235.1 of Fraxinus ornus. Taxonomy (NCBI): domain Eukaryota; kingdom Viridiplantae; phylum Streptophyta; class Magnoliopsida; order Lamiales; family Oleaceae; genus Fraxinus; species Fraxinus ornus. Next base: position 44,776 of record CAIGRF010242908.1, read on the forward strand.
GAATTCATTTATTATAATTAAATGATTATAAAAAAAATGAATAAAAGAAAATGAATAGAAATATCAAATACGATACTATCTTCTATAACTTTTTGTGAATCGTCCAATGCTTCTATCTCATCTAAACATTGACAAATTATTATAGGTTCCTTGTTAATATGCAACCAAACTTTGGGCAAATCCTGTAAAATCTAGAAATTAAGGCCCAGTTTGGTAGTGATTAAAATCCAATTAAAATTGAAAATATAGCCGTTATTGTCTACCACTCATCTAATAAAAGTCAACAATAACGGTTAATTTTTCAATTTTAATCCGATTTTAATCTCTACCAAACGTGCTATAAGTTAAAATGTAAATAATAATTGAGTGACTTGATCATGAAATTGAAATGCAAATATACAAAAAATTGCCGCCAGCTAAAAAGTTAAAGGAGCCAGAGACAACTCAGAACAAGACATCAAAACTATCAATAAAGAGAGGTGCTATGTGTACATTATGGTAGGGTATTACATGTGTATCTTAAATCCATCAATAAAATATAGCAAACAATTATCAAAAAAATAAGAAAATTTGAATAAACTACCTTGAAAGTTTAGGCAAGATTCGAGAAAAAATATTAGTAAAAGAAAAAGAAATGTGTAATTTTTAATTAAAATATAGATTTAACTATCTACTTAATTGTAATGGACGGTCGATGAATATGGTTCAACAGCAGTTGTTCAATACTTCACCCAATTTGAGGATTTTACATTCATAATTGTAATGATGATGTGTATTTGTGTGTAATTTAATTAATTAATTGGAATGAATAATTTTCTATTTAGATAATGAGTTTATATATATATAAACTCATTAGAACGTGTTTAGTTTTAATTGAGTTGGACAAAATTTAAATTAAGTTATTTTTAGATTTTTTTGGTAAATGGTTTGCAAAAATTGAAACCTAAATCAAACCACCTTATAACAATTTGGTTCGATTCAAAACCAAAATATTGACAGAACCACGTGGATTCAAACCAACGGTTTCAAAAAAGTGATTTTCAGTTCGATTTTGTGGTTTGATGATTTCTTTGTTTAGCCCTATTTCTTACATCTTAAGAATTTTATCGGCCATTCTAAATTAGGATAATTCTGCTCTACCAAGCTTGTAAAAGGCCTGGTAGAGCAGTTGTTCGGGACCCACCTCATTAAACCCCCCATGTTAAACACCCTTCCCTCTCTCACATTGGACTCCAGCAACACTCCCATAATTAAATTATCCTTATTTTCCATCTATGTCCCGATTTTTCATCAGTACAAAGTATTACAAATCTGTTCAAAATGTGATAACACGATGCAGAACGAGACATTTTGCCCTCCCTAACAGTATCAAATAGGAAATATCAAATTCAAGCAGCATATGTGCATTGAAAATATTGTAGAGGATGAAATGCCTACAATTAGAGGAAACAAATATTACATGATAGGAAACATTTTTTCTTCAAGGTTAAAAATTGATTTCTATAGAATAAGTGAAAATTACCTCATTTCCTACTTTTCAAGATTCATATTCTAAAATCAGATTTCAAGTTTTAATTTTCAAAAATCAGATATTTTTAATTAGAAACAGATTATAATTATATAATTAAAAACGTGTCAAGTTATTCTATGTTAAGCCAATTAGGTAGCCCAATTGAAATATTAGAACTATTATAAACATGGAATTTGAATGGAAAGAAAATAAGTTTTAGGTAATTAAATTGCTTAGAACTTATTTGCATGAAAGCTATTAATTAAATGTATTTGATTGGTTTAATTTTCAACTTAAAAAATGTTATTTTTGTCCATCTTTTATTGATAGGTAGATGAGAGAAATAGAATTTGCCTGGAAAATAAAATTTCACCCCACTAAAGAAAATATTTTCCTTGTTTTTATGAAAATATGATCACGTGATCAAAATGAGGAAATATTTTTCATGAGTTAAACTTCACAAAAGTAGAATTTGGGTGGAATAAAGATAATTTTCATGAAAAATATTTGTAATCACCTTTAAATATATCATAAAATGCATTATAAAGAGTTAACTTAATCAATAGTGCTAAGCCTGTGCTTGGATCCCATTCTTTCCGCATTTTTCAATCTCATTTTCATTTTTGTGGGCCTCGTGTTTGAAATTATGGTTTTTGTAGCTACCACATTTTGACTATTCAATGGAGGATTCCGCATATTAAAGCTGTCAATTTACATTTATGCCCTAACATTATGGTTGTAAATTTCACGTAAGCTGTGTAAATTTTCAATTACAAAGTGAGGATAAAATAGTCCTATACACCTCAACGGCATTATCAATACTAACTCATTTTGACAACCGCACGGACTTATTTTATAATTTTAAATTTGCCTGATACGGTAAAAAAAACAAAAGATTTGGTCAAAAAATGTGAGAAAATGAGTTTCAAACGAGGGGGCTAATTGTACGTTCTTTGGTTGACATTGTTTTTTTTTACTTTTATTTTTACATTGCCTTTATTTTTTGAAATTTGTGGGCGGGAAAATTGCTTTTGTTTTTAAACTATCCAACGGTGTTTTGTTCTATAACACAATGTAAAAAAAAATGTAAAAGATGATGTACATGTAGAGTGTTTTTTTAATAATATAGAAAAAGTCATAACGTAGTTATTTTTGTGAGAATTTTTTTTTTATCGAAAATTCTTTGGTTAAATTTATTTAATTATAAAAATATCAATGAATTTCTATATTGCTATGTTACTTTACAAGGGAGTCCTTTTCGTCGCAAACTCCACCCATAATTTCATATTATTTGGAACATGATAATCTTGTAGGCAAGATTTTAAACAAAGTCTAATGGTTGATAATTAATTATTAACCATTACAAATATAAGAGACCAAACAGCATAGACAAGGACTTAATTCTTATCCTCTTTTTTGTTCTTATGTCTCCATCTCCTTGTATCCTTTGAATCCTTACACTTATTGTGTTGTTTGAGTCTCAATAATAAAACGTTGTATTTGCCTGTTTTGAACTGGCTTTGTTTTGTTAATTTGTTGCCTTAGACAATATGGCCCCTCTCAATGTCTCCCCATTGTGTTTTTTCATGTTGTATAACTTGTGTACTAGATAACTTCTCAAAGATGTATTGATGTATCAAAAATGTTAAATATTGTATTTTGCAGCGCTCTTCAGTATTACATATCACACATATCATCAAGACTCAGATATAAATCTGATCTTCGAACCCTTCTCTGCACCAAAAGATCAATATAGGTTTATAATATGTCCTTCTCTAACATTTCTTACACCTCAAAAGCCATATGTGAAGGCCTTAATGGTGCGTTTATTACATAGTAAAGGATAAGACCGAGTGAAGAAACTTGCAGCTTTTTTTTTTTAATACTTATATGTCGAGCGTGGTTCAATTCACCTTACCAAAACAAGCGATTCAGTAACATTTCTTTTACAATTGTTTATTGGAAACTGTTTCTATTATATTTGTACACATTAGTTTTGTTTATTTGTTAGAAGTGTGTCCACTGTCCAGATTACTAGTTCACTTGCCATAGTCGTATTCAATATGTAGACTTGTCAATCTATTCACATTGATTAGCTTCTTATTGTCCTTGACCAGCCTGCCAAAGGAGAAGAGACAATGGGGCTTTGATAAAAGATCAGACGGATCATGTGCCACGGATACATGGCGACAACAGTGTGCGCATGGATGGAATTTTCATAGTGCCACAACTCCAACCTAGACACACTACCCCAGCTGTACACATATATTTGTATGTGTGCGCGCCTATATATCATCGAACAGTTTAGAGAAAAAACATGGAGGTCTGAGCTCATGTGCATGCCCATACCACATTCATGTGGACTTTTAGGGTTTCTTGAAAAAAAAAAAAAATGATTGGACGTGCCAAACAATGCTTCATGAATGTATTATTGGAGGTGGGGAAGAGTGTAAAAGGATAGGATTCCAAGTTGGTGTAGGGACGAATTTTGAGAGTAATGTTTGGCAGAGGGTTTGTGGATTTTTAATTCTTCGCTTTCTACATGCAGGAAAAGAAATGAAATGGGACCCCAAGATTATGATAATTAACCACTCCCTCCTAATGTCTGCCCATTTGGTTTAGAGTTTCTACCTAGCAAGAAAATCTGTGGAATCACAAGAGGATGACTACAAATCTGTCCCCACAATTGTCTGCAACCTCATACCCGAAAATGCCATTAATTCTTTCATCTCTAGTTTTGTTGACCTTGTGCATTAAGAGTGTTCAACGTGAGGTAGTGGAAGTGAATAGGTAAAGAAGCGTATTTAAGAGCCAAAAAATATTATTCAAACGAAAGCCTGACTCACAGTACAAAGCTTGTGGGTGGCCAATTATTTTATTTTATTTTATTTTTATTTTTTTAATGGTCACGCTGTTAAAAATTGATAGACGTTACTAGGTGACCTGAAATGTATGATGAAAAGTTGGTAGAAGTTGTAGGTTTAAACCCTGTTTGATGGAAATTAAAAATCAAATTTAAATTTAAATCTAAATCAAAGTCAACAACTAATTTTAACTACACATTTCTTGAACTTTTATCAAAATCTACTAAAAAATTAATTTTAATCTCCATAAAAAATGGGCTTAATGGATGTATAGTTAAAAATAATGTTTGACCATTTTTTAACTAGTCATTGTTGATCATGCATTACACGTTATTTTGAAATACTTTAAAGTGTTGTAAAGATAATATTTGAAAATGTGTGAATATAAAAAATAGTTAATACAAATTGTTTATGTGAAATTAACTTTTTATTCAATGAAAATCTCTCCGTGTACAATATTTTTGTGTTATTAGGGGTATCTGACTTGACCAAAACGTTTGTTATTTTTGAAAGTACAACGTATAATTGTCCATCCGAGAATACATATTGTGAAAGATGTATTCCGACATAAGGTATTGTTTGTCATTGAGCTCCTTCAAAATCTATTATATGTATGTTTTATACAACCAAATTATTGCTCACCTAAAAATAATAGAATTTATAACTATTTTCAATAAAATCTTCAAACAAAAAAGCTCGTCAAATAGAATCCAAGAAAGTTGATGAGTAAAATGTTTAAATTATTCGTGAAAAGGGTTTAAGTAATTAAGAGATCAATTCGTTTATGTCAAATACTCATGAGAACAATCAAATACATTCTTGAACATGGATTTGAATTAATGAATGTTGAAAAAATAATAATGCATATAGTCGTGATCTAAAAAATTAATTTAGACAAAATGGTGTGTACACGAACTTTGAGAATAATTTGTATCATAAATTAAACGAATAATTTTAAAAATGAATAAGTGTACATGAACTTTAATAATTTATTTACTCCTAAATTAATTGAATGGTCATTTAAATATATAAAGGGTACATGAACTTGGTAGAATTAGTCTCTTTTGAGAAATGAATCCCACCAATTACATACATGCATACATATTTGCTAGTGCTAAAGGCTATGAAGGGGTGGATAGCTTTAAAGGAATTAGTTGTTAATTTTTGTATATATGAAAGGTTTACGGATTGTGAGATGATTTTTAATTGGAAAATTAACACATATTGAAAAACGAAAAGTAAGATATTATTGAAATAATTGATTATAGTAAAGATATAATCGTCTAACAAATGATTCTCATTTAATATGATATTTAATATATTATAGATAGAAAAAAAATATTTTATATAGTCGTGATCTTGAAAATTAATAGACAAAAACGTGAACTTTGAGAATAATTTGTATCTTCAATTAAATGAATGATTTTGAGAATAAATAAACGTAACGAGCTTTAATAATTTATTTTCTCCTAAATTAATTGAATAGTCCATTAAAAATATAAAGTGTACATGAACTTGGGAGAATTGGTCTATTTTGAGAAACCAAGCTGACCAATTACTTGCGTACATATTTGCTAGTACAAAGCAAAGTCTATGAAGAGGGATGGAGGGTTTTTAAAGGAATTAATTGTTAATTATTGTGTATATAAATAGTTTAGGGAATGTGAGAGGATTTTTAATTGGAAGAAAAGATAGAATCATCCAACAAATGATTCTTATTTGATATGATATTTAATGCAAATAGTATAAAGAGGTATTTAAGGTTTTAAAGGAATTAATTGTTAATTATTGTATATATGAATGATTTAGCTAGGGATTGTGAGAGGATTTTTTATTGGAAAAAGGATAAAATCGTCCAACAAATTATTCTTATTTGATCATATTTAATATAGGGTAAATATATTGCCACCACAAAAAGTTTTTGGGACACCACATTTTTAGTTTTTTTATTATTTATAAAACTGAACATTAATAAAATGACGTAAATAACCTCTTAATTATCTCTTTCTATTTATTTTAAAGTAAATCCATTTTCTTTGATTCATATACACACCACAATTCCCATGGCACCACAATTCCAATTCCATCCGTCTTTTCTTGTTTCCTTCTTCTACAGGTAGAAAGTGAATGCAGATTGTAGAGCATAATTCATATTAATTTCTCCATAAACATTCTTTTTGGTTGCTGCCATTAAACAAATTAGTTCATCAGGAATAGTTCCGGTCATTATTATTAGCCAAAACCAACTTCTGCAGTGATGTGATTTTCGAAAAATTAGGAGAAATCGTCCCAGTCGGACTCATTCTTTGAAAATTTATCACAGTAATGTTCACACCGTTACAAGTGATCCCCATCCATATACATGGATCGTTCTCTTTCCAGTTCTCAGCAAACGTTCTCGTATACCCCACGTCCTGAGCCACAGAAAGCAAAATATTAACTCGGTAATCACATTCAACCCCAGGAAATAGTAAACAGAAACTATTAGTTTCCTCATTCATATCTACCTGCACTGAATTGCTAAATTTCGGGGTTGGCCCTTGCAACATATTATTGGTTAAATTCACCACCATCAGTGATTTCAGACCAACCAGAGATGTTGGCACCGGGCCTGTCAAACTATTATCCCTTAAACTCAATTTTTGCAACTGAGTTAAGCCTGAAAAGTCCGGTAAGGGACCTGAGAATGAATTTCCGTGCAACCAAGCCTCAGTCAATTGAGTCATGTTTTGTAAAACAGCGATAGAACCATTTAATCTTGAATTACTATTCTAGCCATTTAGCCATAAAGACTGTATGGGTGAGCCAGACAATGTGGAAGGCAAAGGGCCTTCGAGATAATTGAAGGCTAAATGTTAATTTATCGGGCTCAAAAATGTATCGCCCACAAGAAAATCAGGTAACGGCCCAGAAATATTAGCAGAATTCTGCAGAAATATTCGAAGCTTTCTCCTTCGCCGGAAGTAGTCCCCATGGTTACTGTCCAGGGAGTATCTCTGATCGCGACTATTGTTGAGAAAGGGTTGCGAAGAGAAGGCGATTAATAATGGCAACTACTATTAAGAAAGGGTTGAGAAGAGAGGGCGATTAATAATGGAGGATGTGTACACCACGTTTTTTTTTTTTCATTTTTCATTTTTATTGTATTAGGGGTATAGTAGTAAATTGGTTGTAGTGTATTTATTAAAATGATATTTTAAATGTGGTGAAATTATAATGTGGTGTAGTGAGTAAATTTTGTTGTGGTAATATAATTACCCTTTAATATATTATAGATAATTTTACCAAACATGCACTCACTCTATGGGTTTTCCTTGATGGCTGAACCAAACATTTTAACTTTGGAGAGCTTATGAGTTCTAATACTTTGATAACATTTTATAATTAAATCATCATTAAGGCCCCATAATCCCTCTAAATCCTTATTAGAGCGCATATTGATGATGTATGTGTCAAGTTGATGATCAAGTTCTACAATCTCTGCTCTTCACAAATCTTATAGATAACACTCACATATCCAAATTTATTTGCTCTTGTTAAAATCATAAAATGAAATATACAGATCGCACAAACATATACACAAATGAGTAACTCGTTATTTACCTCGAGTAACCGATACTTCAACTTTTGAAATTTCAGATCAACAACAACATTAAACAAATATACATAGAAATGATGTAAATTTGCCACAATGATATGTCTTGAATGACCTAGAAGTGTAAACATATCATCCATGTTAAGAACTCTAATGTTGTGTTCTTGACATAAATATTAAATCGTTCCAATAAAATAATCTCATTCATTATACTCGACTCTTAGTGCCATTACTTACATATTTTCTACAATTTTATGCCATTGGCAAATATGTTGATCTTTTCTTTGTAATATTTTTAACAATTCATTTGAAAATTTTAAGATCTTTTTGATGAGAAGACTAAATGCAAACTCAAATGTCATCATTGTTGCCAACAAAATACGTGCTTCACATTTTTTCGTGCAATTTCTACTACCACTAGAAACCATCTAAATAACATCAACTGTATTTGAGAACATGTGCCTCAAGTTACATAAAGAGCTGTAGTGAGAGCTCCAACTTGTATCACCTGAATGCTAGAGAATAATTTCTTGATTAAAGCCCCCACCCACTTGTTATTTCACTAGCTTTGTGTGCTTCTAAAAGTTTGAGTCTTTATTTTTTATGAAGAAGACCACACCTCTTAGTCAATCATCTAATAACATTCACAACACTGTCAAGCAAATGAAAAAAAAGTTTAGATCTCCACATGTTTATTTTTCACAAACCACAAGAGATAGTTGGAATTGATGAGCAAAGCAATGAATGCATGCATCATTTCTTCCAAGATAAAGGCTTTCAAACCATTACACTCGCCCTATATAATACTAGCTCCATCATAACCTTGGACTCTCTAATTAGAAAAACTTAATCTATATCCAAAGAATAAGTCTTCAATAGCAACCTTAAGTGAGAGACTGCGGCACTTGAAACATGCTGGATATCAATAAAACGTTCCATGATATGTCCATTATTCACATATCGTAAAATAGCAGATATTTTTTTCTTAATTGAAATATCGGCCTTATGTTTCTTGCAATTTTTTGAAGAGACTAGCCTCAATACTTCGTTTTTTAAATGATTTAAATCTAATCCAAGCTAGGTTCTATTCACAAACATGCTTTCCTATAAGTTTTTTGAGGTTTTCTTTCTTTTTCCAATTTGAGAACTCGCAAACAACATAAGTTTTCGACAGAAAACAAGCAAAAGACTAATGGGCTGTTCTCTACGTGTTTCAGTTTTGTGTTTTGATTTCATTTTGTGTTTTGTGTTTTGAATGTCTGTTTTGAAATTACTGAAAATGCGTTCTTTTTATCATTCTGAAAAAAGGTTTCTCAAAACAGAAAAATGGAAAACGCGTTTACTTTGAAATTTTGAAAATATTTTTTTTTATAATATTTATTCAAAAAATATGATTATTTAATAAATTTTAGTAGTTTAATGTTAATATAATATTAAATAACATTTGAAAATGGTGAATCTTGAAATATTTTTTTCTGAAATAAAAAACACAACCTAAATTAAATTTGGCAAGTTCTTGTTTTTGTCTTTGTACGTAACTTGTGTCAAGAATATCTTGCATTCCATTTCGTGTTGCGATTTTTTTATTGTAAAAAGTCAAAACCAAAAACACTATCAGCGTGCAAGTGCCTAGTGACAAATTGCTAAACTCAACAAAATGAAAAAATGAAATCGAGGCATTGGAGTGAGCTTAGCAACCTTAAGCGACGTCTCCCCATTACCATATATCGAATCAAGCTTGACAATTAATTCTTTACCAGCGTCATATATCGAAGTAGTCAAGAGGCATAAGACCATGTAAATGCACTTCTTTGACAATATGAGATTAATAGATAATGACTAATTCTTGTAAGCATCCTTAAAATACACAGTTGTTCTTTACAATGAATAGATACTATGCATAAGATCTTGTTTGGAGTGTAAAGTGCTCGTCCCTGAAAGATTTATTATAATTAACAACTTTATTACACACAATACAAGCAAAAAACACCAAGAAACAAATGACACATAACCAAACGCTTAAAGTAGAGAGTTTTGTTAAGAGATGACGAAAATGCAAGAAATACACAGTCAAAAATTCCAACTTTGATGAATCGATGGTTTCTACAACACCAAAAGCTTCTCTTTAAGCAACTAAGTGGAATAATTCTGTCTTCATCATCCTCATCACAAGAAATCTCGGTAACAGTAGACAAAAGCTTATTCATTGTATCAGCAGCCCTTTTTGTTGGTCCTTTATTCTTGATCTGAATCTCATAAACTTTTATTTCTGTGGCAGTAAAAGAATAACAACACAGATCAATTCCTTACTATACTTTCTAAAAAGCACAAAGGTGATTGTGTTGGATGAATAATCACATATTTCAACCCCCTCCAATAGAACTCCTATCATTTATATAAAGGCAGTATACAACAAACATTCTTATAAAACCTCTTAAATTCAAGCTAGCCCTGTTTAACTAGTAGGAGAGCTAAACAAGAAAAATCATTATAAAAGATGCATGCTAGATTCCCTGAAAAATACTTGGACTTGAACTCAGCAAAAGAGTTGTCTGATTCCCATACATGGAAACCACTTGATCATGATCTCCCATCAAACAATGCATGTAAACTAGTGTATGTTCCAATTATTGATCTCAATCACAAGAATGCCATGGAACTTATAGGATCTGCATGCAAATCATGGGGTGCTTTCCAAGTTGTTAATCATAATATTGCCATGAGCTTGCTTGATAACATTGAGTCTGCAGGAAAAAGGCTCATCTCTCTTCCCATGCAACAGAAGCTTAAAGCAGCACAAAGATGTATACACAATTCAAAGGACGCATGCCAGTGTATTTTATATGCCACTTTATATGAACATTTAATTCACACTTGAAATATTAGCAACTTTTTAAAGTCAATCAAAATTCCGTAAAAAAAAAAAAAAGCAATCTACGTTTCAATCTTTTCTTTTGAATGTAGACGCCAAGACAGGATTGTCGTTACAAAACATCAAGAAATTGAATTCAGAACAAATTAACACGAAACTCTCCTTCCACAAAGAAAGGCCTGAAATTTCCGCGCAACCAACACGAGCCCAAATTATCATTAAATATGCAACAATACACACAGACAGACTAAATTCAAACGAAATATATAAGTGACAACATGAAAGAGCAGATCTGTAAAGACGGAGGATAGATCGAGTAATGAATTATGCTAAAAAAAAAAGATCGGACTTAAAAGAATCAGTGACATCGGGATTACAAAATCGAACCCTTCCACTAACCTACTACTCAAAAAGACCTTAAATAATGTATCTATAACGCATCGAATTTCAGATCTAATCATATGCTCTGGAATCAATCAATACGAGCACAAAATCTTTATCAATAAGGTTATCAGAATCAAGAATTTCTCGAGTGGCATTCATTTTGGGATATAAAAGAATTTCTCATCATATGCTCCGAAATAAATCTATACTAGCACAAAATACTTCTACACCCAAAAATATAAAAATAATAACAAAAAAGCTTGGTAAATAATTACAGCAGCAACAATAATAATTTGCCTTGAGCTGGAGAGAGATTCTATCAAGAGAGTAAAAAATTCGAGACGAAATGCAGATCCAACCTTTGCCGAGACGAATGATTGGCTACCTTCTTTTGATTTTTTGTTCCCTGTTAAGTGAGAGACCGCCTCCACCCATGGCCGCGAAGCTACGTTCACAATAGCGTAGCCTCTCCACGCCCGCGTCCGTGCCGGCACTGGCGCATGTCCTTCGTCGTCGGTTGCAGTGTTTGAGTGGGTTACCGACATCGAGTAGGGAGAAGGAAGAGACGGGATTGGAAGAAGAGGGAAGAGATGGTTTCCATTTTCGGTGTTTTCCATTTTTTGGGGATTGGAAGAAGACTGGATTTGAGTTTTGAGCGTTTCCCGTGTTTTCCATTTGTTTGGGTGTTTTGTACTGAAAACGCCCAAAACATAAAAAATGACGTTTTGTGTAAAATCGAAAACAGAAAACGACTTGAAAAAGGTAAAGAGAACAAGGCCTAACTTTTCAGACAGAGTCAGAGGTTTGTCAAATATTCACAACACTTCCAACGGGTTAGCTTGTCAGAAAAATAAAAATATACTTAAAATTTAAAATTGTGAAACTATATGAAAAAAAATTATTGGGTCAACAACCATTGGAAGCCGAAAAATTTTCCGACGGGTTTCGGCTTGATGGAAACTTGTAAAGTACATTAATAAATTTCAGATGGACCCCTACTGGAGTCAGAAAATCTCAACTTTTTCGATGAGCTCAAGAGACCATTGGAAATTCACGACATCTCTTGTGTCTATTGCGTATTTAGCCTGACAGAAACACATATAGATAACTCTTAGTCAATTATGAGAAGAATAACGATATTCATAATCGCTGCTTATTGAAATTTGTCATCTTAGATGCAATAGTAAATGTTGGATCTAAGATGACAAATTAATTAATGTCATTTAAACCTTACATCAACGTTTATTAGTAAGTATCGATTATGAATAACATTACTCTTAAGTTTTAATGATATATGTGCAGCTTTCCTTACCAATTTATCCCAAAAAATTCTCACCTCTACCAAGAATACATAGCATGCGTGCACATGCCAATTTTCTTGGACCTCAAACGGGACCAAAGCACTAATTCAGAATAAAATAAATATTGATAGAGATGTATCAAAGTTTTAAAAAATGTGAATTAATGCATGTTTATCTGTAAATATATTAAATCAATGTAACGCAAACCTAACAAGCAGATGCTTTCATATATAATGATAAAATAGATCATCATATTGCATTGAATTTCTGGCAAGTGGATTTGCAAAAGGAATTTTGCCCCTATTTGGTGGGGATTAAAACCAAATTTTTAGTAATTTTTGATAAAAATATAATATTTATGGTTGAAAAGTCGTAGATCTAGGGGCAGAGCCAGAAATGTAGAGTTGTGGGGACAAATTTCACAAAATTTTAATTATGGGGGCAAAACTGAAAATTATAGCGAATATTTTTTTTTTTTTAGAGAGGTCATGGTCTGTGTAGGGTGAACAACGGACATGCATGGTATAGAGAGGGGGGCCAGCAATGGCATTGGGACCATTAAAAGGATGGTTGAGAGAGAGAGGACTGAAAAAGGGTTGCTTTTGCAAACCCAACCACGACAATACACCTTTCCATCAAATTTTAGAAAGGTTTCATCCTCTTGCATGGGTCCTATCGCACTTTTCTTTTTATCTCCTTTAATCTTTTTCATTACTTCATCCCCTACTTGGTTCAGTTAGAAATTTGAATTCAAATATAAATTAAAACTAAAAATTAATTTCAACAATACTTTTCGTGGATCCATTACATTTTAACCACACATTCCACCAATTTCAGTTAAGATCTATTAAAAATCTGATTTAAACGAGTGCTTAATTTACTACTTATGGGGATCTAGTTTGGTGTTATAATTAATTCGAAGCAGGATTAGAGTAATTGATTACAGCAACCACTCACAATAGTTGGCAGCAACTGATATGGAAAATACTTCTTAAAAGTGTTTGGAGATGTGATGGGATAATCAAACTCGATATGATATGTTAAAATATAAATAATTTTTTTTTTTCAACACTTCAGGCGGTGTAGTTAAAAGCTCTTATTAAAGTATATCTTTGAAACATAAATCTTGAAATTTATGTTAAAGATAAGTGAGTAAACTTTCTACAAATTCAAGAATAAAATTAAAAATGTTATATTTAGGACATGTAAGACATGTTCTAGTTTTATTATTGCCCACATTACCAATGTTTCAATGGAACAAAAATTTATCTAGATACACTTAGTATACGTAAATTATAAACAAGCAATATAAATCTGTGTCATTTCATAATCTTTTATTTTTGAAGATAAAGTATAAATGAATTAATTGATTTTAATCTTGACATTTTAAACTCTTATAGATTAGGTGATTCAATTTGATACTATAGTAAACAATTCTCATGTGTTGAAGTTTCACTTCATCCATTAAAAAAAATATACTTGCCATGTTTTTAATAAAAATTAAATTCCATAAAAATATAATATAAATAAACAAATTTAACTTTTTTAAACTTTTCGATCAAACCAACTCCACATTCAATGATTGTTGGAATTTGGTTTAAAATTGAAAAATTTAGTCAAGTATAAAACTTGGAAAAGTGACTTTAAGTCAACTTTAGCCAACTATTCAGACTTCATTCGATAGTCAAATTATAAATATAAATAGATTAACTTGTTATAATCGTTGAGTAGATCATCGTGGTATATTTGAAATCTCAAAATCAATTTCGGATAAATGAGAAATTGTGGTCCAAAGGTAAAAAGAAAAGAGAAAAAATTGGCCGAAAAATTTGCCTAACTCCATCGTTCGCTTAACGCTCGAGCGACAAACGGGCGATAGAGTTGTTGATGAATAGGTGTCACCAACGCTCGAGTGATAGGCTAGCGACAAACAAAAGATGCTTCCCTTGATGAAGGTTGCTGAGTTGAGGCGTGACACTTCATTCACAACCTTTCCTCTTCTATAAATAAAACTCTTTTGACGTCCATTATGAATCTTTTTGCATTAAACATTATATCAAAACTCTTGCAAAAACTCTCCAAAAATCATTCTGAAAATATTTTCTCGTAGAGAGAGTAATCCGTTCGAGTTCATTGTTGTGTTATAGTTTGAAGTGCTTCTACTATAAGGAAGTAATCCATTGTATTTTGGGAGACAATTATCGTTACTCCTTTAGCACCGTTGCAGGGAAAATTTGTCTTAAGGAAAGCGTGTTTTCACTTGTCTTGGATCATTTCATTCATTTCTTCTTCTTCATTTCTACTGTTTGTACTTTGTTTAACTTCGTTTCTGTGTTGTTAACTTAGACTTTTGGTATCCACTTTCAAAACAAACTTTCCTATATCTCTAACAACAATTGATCAAGAGGAGTTGGGATTGCATACCATTTTACAGTACATTTATGGCAGCATTCCAATAAGGTCTATTATTATAATTGAATATTGAATATGGACGTGTGAAATATGAGTTGCTCGGTAGCTGGTCCCAAGGGGACCAAAAAAAACTTGTGACTTGAAATAAAGTGATATATTGCGTATTAACTGGCTGGACTTCAAATGGTAGGTCCATTTTGGAGGAATTTGAATTCTCCTTTCTCTCCTGGTTTTTGCAGACTTCTTATCCATAATTACCTGCTCATGTGTTTTTGTTTCCTGCATGTTACAAGTATTGGCAGAAGCTGGCAACTGTTTTGCCAGTTCTCTTCAGTTTTTAGGTCCCCGGCCCTACTGAATATTGATTAAAAATTGTTTACTCATTGGATGGGATGTTGAATTTCTACGGAGGCTAATGCAGGAATCAATGACACAAGCATAGAAAAATGGAGTATTCTTGATGTACAGCAGGGATTTCACACACACAATAGATCAGCCCCCATGTGGGACCCACCTTATAAAAAGTTCAAACCCACCCACACCTATTGTGTGTGTTCCTGCGAAACCCCTCATGAACACCAAGAATAATCCTAGAAAAATTTGTTGATCCCCGTGATAGTAGGATACTCTTTAAGTAATGATTAGAAAGTTTCAAAATACGTTTTTTGAGGAACATAATCTTGAAAACATTGGAAAGTGAGAAAAGAGTCTCACACCAGTTAGATATAAGATAAGTGATGAACTTATAAAAGATTGGTCCATTCAACCCAATGAGTTAACATTTTGGGATCGAACCACAATTCTCTAGTATTTGTATCATCGCTCTGCGCCTATGCTCCAAATTTAGCCACATGGATGCACAAAACAAATCTCTAGTTGCAGCTGAATGAAATGTGGTGCCCCATGTATTCGATCATGATTGTCGAAAGAATTCATGGTTGGCTAGTTTCAAAAGACACTTGTACCCACATAAGTATATTGTCCATGATGGAGTGGAAGAAATTGGTCTTGATTGTGTGATTTTCTACTGAGCTAATTTTAGAGAGACTTGAGTTCCATCTTAAAAGTCAACCTTATTAAGAGGAACTCAAGTGTTTATTTGCTTGGATGCGGATTGAGTTTTACTGGTAGGGGCAACTTACCTTATTAGATAGGTGGAAAGCAAGAGTGTTCTCACAAGATAGTAGCTCGTTTGAACATGTCAATTTTAAATTCATGTTCTTATTTGAGTCATAATCGGATCAAATGCTTGTTGGAACTTAATAAGTTATGATATCATATTAAAACTTGAAGATTTATATTACGAGGTAAGTTTTGTTAGGAAGAACAGTTCAAACTCTTATATATTGATTTCTATATTTATATTTATTCAAAATGAGATTCATCATAAAACACGCCTCGCAAGATTATAACTTGTTTGAGAATACAAATCTTAAAATTCATGTGCTCATTTCATTTTTAATTGAACCAAATTGCTC
>CAIGRF010242914.1:8328-21217 GCA_903798235.1 Fraxinus ornus
ATTTTCCAAAACAATGAAAACGCGTTCTCTTTACTATTTTTGAAAACGATAAAAAATTTGTACACAAAATACAAAACAATGAAAACATCGTTTTGGCTGTTTTCAAGCAAAAACAGGGAAAAAAAAGAAAACACGGGAAATGGTCATTTTCTAACTCCTAAACTGCCCCAATTTCAATTTCTTCCCTCTTCTTCCAATCCATCACCTCTCTTCCTTCCCTCTGGATGCCGATTCTCCCTTGTCGATGCCCACGAAGGAGATGAGCCGGCGTGGGGAGGCAACTCTTCCGTGAACGTAGCGTCGCGACCCATTCTTCGCGACGCTGCTGTGGTTTGGCCCGTCTCTGCCTACTCTCTCTTCGACATCGGCAACCCATTGGTGTTGTTCGCGGCAGGGCGAAGGTGAAGTTCTCTCTCTTTAGATATAGTATATTATCATTTTAGATAGTTGATATGTTATTTTAATTATTAAATGATTGTTAAAATGATTAAAAATTTAAAATAATATTAATCATAAGAAAAAGCTTTCATATGCTTTGGTCCGTAAAGCTTAAAACTTAGCGTTTACACTTTACGCTTTTTAAAATACTATATGTGACACATCATTAAGTCAAATTA
Organism: Fraxinus ornus; assembly: GCA_903798235.1. Taxonomy (NCBI): domain Eukaryota; kingdom Viridiplantae; phylum Streptophyta; class Magnoliopsida; order Lamiales; family Oleaceae; genus Fraxinus; species Fraxinus ornus. The sequence goes on from CAIGRF010242914.1 coordinate 8,946, forward strand.
AGTTATTTTTGCCCCCAGTGGCATAGACGAGTTGGTAAGGCATGAGGTGACGTGGGGAGAAATCCTCCGACATCGCAGGTTCGAATCCTGACTCAATAGTCAGGCATCTGCCCCTTTGGGGTGGATGGGGTTTCGCTGGGCTAGGTTCGTGTCCTATTGGTTCTCTCCCTCAAGTCCCTGCCACTCGTTCATATCCCTCTATTTACAACCCTCCTGGCCGAGGAGACTCCGGCACAGGTGGGGGCATTCGCCTTCGGGACTTCCCCCTTAACAAAAGTTATTTGATTGTGTAGGAGAAGGGGTAGCAAAATTTACAAAGCGTCATTTTTCAAGGTCATGTAGTAAATAACTAAAGAATCAAAAAATGAATTTCTTTTCTTCATATTGAGAGAGGTCAATTAAAATCAAGGATATTTATCTCGTAAGATATATCAACTATTTATTCTTGTAGTACTAGAATATTTTGAATGTACAGACAAAAATCATGTGAGAGCAAAGTTTATTGTACGATCCTCACATATTCAAATTTAGCTAGTTCGACAAATTGGTTACCACGGTCTTGAGTAGATATGAACCCTTTTAGTTGCTTGAGCTCTTTGATATAATTGGGTAATTGCAATATTATCAATATCTTTGTATTATTTGTATACGAGTTTGTAGATATTGAGAACACATATTTACATTATAGAATACATGATATTCTAACGAGGGGCAAACATTCCATTAAGCCCCCATTTTATTTGAAAATCATTTTATTCTATACTACATTTCCATAATAAAATATTCAACACGTAAATTCAAAGTTTTTCTCTACTTTTTAATCACATATTCTGCTAAAAATCACCATTCAAAACATTGTCTTTTTTTCCAAATAATGGTTATCAAACAATGGCTAAGTACTTTATTATAATTGAACAAATGATAATTTAGTAACTTGTAATGTAAACTAAATTGTTATATTAATTAAAAAAAATGGATCATTCTATCACACAAAATCTGTCATAAGAATAAAGATGTGATAGTAAATCGGTTATGTGATATTTTGATTGAATAAAAAATATTTGAGCTTGTAAATCTAGAGGTCTAGCTTTTCTAATTGCTAGTTGGCTACCTGGATTCTTTAATTAGCTTACAATTCAAGGAGTTTTAGCCTTTTAGGGATTGGTCCAAAATTAATTGCTCAAAACTCAGTAAGCCAAGAATTGCTCGTGTCTAAGTTTGGATCTTTTTCCTTTATAACTAGGAAGGTGCATGATCTCGAGAATTACTTCCAAAGAAAATAAGAAATGATACGTAAGAACATACATTCAAAGTTTTGGCAATACAACACTGGGTTTGGACATATACACCCCAATTACCAGCAAATCATGTTTACACAGATAAGAATGTGAATAGTTGTCATTTATATCCCACCCAAAGCACTTGAAGCAAATAAGCAAATACTAATTCAATAATGAAAGCCAGAAACCCATAATTATTTTCGGCATGAATACGAATTCTCCTCCAAATCTCGATATCAAGTTTCACAACAGCATCAAGTTCAGCTAACAAGAACAAACAGCGGCTTGTCTCCTAACAGATTCCGGCCCTGGAATCAAGCATAAGCAGTCAATCAATTAATAGTAACAGTACTGTGAAAAAGGAAACATTTGAGAGGGCATTAAAATAGAATACCAAATCTATAAGATGAGTATTATGCATTTTCTGCAAATTTAAGTAGTAGGTTCGTCTCAAATCTGGTTTGCTGAGGGAGGAAAATCGTAAGATCGTGGTCTTTGTCTAGCAATATTATTTTAAAAGAAAGGTAACTTTGTTCATCTTTTCTGGAAACTTCCAGAATTTAAAGATCAGCTTAATTGGAGAGAATTTCTCCTAAATTCCCACATTTCATCTTTCACCCCGTCACCGTCCTAAAACCCCATGCAACCAGTATCAACTCCTGGTTAGTTGGACAACCTTAAAGCTACTTATTAGGGATAATAAAAAAGTTCCAAATAATATTGGAATTAGAAGAATAAGAACAAGACTAAAGAACACAAAGAATTAGAATGACTTCGGCTTCATGGCAATCATTGCTGGTGGTGAAGGCATTCTTTCTTTATACTACTAGCTATACAAACGAAATGAATTGGGGTTTTGACTCTATCTAAAGCTAATAAATCTCGAGGTGACGGTAGATCATGATAGCATCTACCATGACATAGGCGTTACTATTTGGGATTTGAACTCAAGCAAGTTAATAATGTCAACTGCGCAAAAGAACTCAACTCAATCGTGTGTGTGATGGATACCACGAATTGTGTAGATAACAAGTATGCACTAGTTGTGAATACAATATTTTGAAAACCGACCCATGTATTAACCCGAAAAAGGTAAAGGATTAAAGGTCAAAAAGTTCTACTGAAACCGAACATGATGCAATAAATAAATGCACACACAACCTATAAAATACTATAACAATAGATTTTTTAATTTTCATATTACTAGTTCAAACTAAATACAAATTCATGTTAATTAGATTCATTATTCTATAATTAGTTTCGATACTTTAAAAACTAAGAGCATGTTCGGTAGAGATTAAAATCCAATTAAAATTGAAAATATAGCCGTTATTGGGTCTCACCCGTCTAATAAAAGTCAACGGAGGCTAATTTTTCAATTTTAATCCGATTTTAATATCTACCGAACGGGGCCTAACAATCAATATGTCCAAATAATTTACTTTGTTAAAATTGAAATTGTTTGTGCCTATAGAAAAGGGTGTCTCGCATTATTATGCCAATAATGAAACACAATTTAAGTCCAATTTTGAAAATCAAATAAATGAAAAGATTGAGGTGAACAATACAATTTAGCCCATGTTTGGTATACATTCTTTCAAAACTTATTTTCAACCACACATTATTCAATAAAATAATATTTTCCATCACAACAATAATTTTTCTTTACTTTTTAACCACATACTTTTTATCATATAACTATTTAAAATGTATTATTTCTTCAATAATATCCATAAAAAACACCCTTACTTTGTTGGGCCCAAAATCAAATTAAAATTGAAAGAATGAGGCGAACATTTTAAAAATGGTTTTTGCTGGGCAATTGAACACTTCTCTACATGCATCAAAAGATTATGCTGTCATTTGAGGAGGTGCATCTACTAAAAGGGAACCAAGATATCTATGTATCTTTAAATGCAGTGCATGAGCCCATTAATGTAGTTGAAAAATTGAAATTAAAATTAAAATAGAAAAATCCAGTGGAACCATGACCGGTTCACCGGTTGGTGGTTAATTCGGCATGTTCAATGGCTCTTTGACTGATTATACTATAACCAGTTAATAACACATGATCGGACCGGATTATGGGCCAATTCAAGGATTTTCTGATGGAATTGGAATTCCATTCCCATTTTCACAGCACAATGAGAAGTGGAAATTACAATCATCAAGAGTTTTAAACTTTTTTATTTCAAAAATAAGATTTAGACGTTTCTTTTTTCAAAAATGAGATGATAATTAAATTTTAAAATATTAATAATTATATTATAAATTAATTTATATACTCAAACCCTACTCCTATCCACCCCATTCAAACCCTAATCATTTTCACTCATCTTTTTCTTCCTCTCCCGTCCCTCTCTACCCTCCCCTCACAAAAGGACCACTGCTGCTACCGCCACTAGAGAGCATCGCCGCTAGAGACCATTCACCCATCGGAGGAGGATTCAGGCCAGAAGTCGGCGGAGATAACGCGTTGATTATCCCCACTTCATTCACCTATCGGAAGCTGCAGCGACTCCATCCATCCACCAGAAGTAACAGTGCCGCTGCGAGAAGCGTGCTCAGAGGCCCTCGACGCTGTGAGCATTGTTGCAGGACGGTAGAGCTTGCAGAGGAAGGTACCCGTCGGAGTGGCGACGTCTGGGCTTTTTGGCGTGGTTATTGATGCAATTTGCTATGATATAGGTTGAGGCAGAAATCGGCAATGAGAAGAAATAAAGGCGTGTTGTAACAGTAGGTACTGTGGCCAAAGATATTGGATCTAACTTTTGCTTGTGTTTGGATGGTGGTGATCATGATTTTGGTTGCGATGGTGAGGTTGTGGAGATGTTAGCAGTGCTAGTGAGGTGGTGTTGGTCATGGCAGTGGTGCAGTGGTTGTGGTTGGGCGACGGTGGCAATTTTGTTGGATATTGTTAGTGGTGGTTGTCGTGTTAAGGTGGTGGTTGTGGTCATGAATTTGAAGTTGAAAATGATGGTAGTTGGAGGTGGTGGTGCCACGGTGGATTGAGGTAGGTAGTGGGATTAAGAGGGTTTATGAATCAATTATTTGAGATTGTGATCATTAATTTGGATATCCTGTGATTAAAAAATAGTGTGGCCGATAAATTGTGATCAATAAATAATATGTGACCTAAAAATTTGAGTTGTGACTTATAAAATTTGTGATTTGTGATCGATAAATAAATTCTAACTTATAAAAATTTTTATTTGCGGCTCAAAAATTATTTGTGTCGATTAATTCAAGAATTTGTGACCAAATTGTATAGAATTGTGACATTAATATATTTAATTGTGATTTATAATTTATTTGATGTGTGACTATGAATAAATTGTGACATATAAAAATTTTTATTTGTGAGCGTGAAAAAATTTGACCTATAAAATTTCTAGTTCATGACTGAAAAATAATTTGTGACCAATGAATTCGATAATTTGTGACTGATAGTATAGAAGTGTGACATTAATATATTTAATTAATAAAATATATTTTAATTAATTATTTCATAAATAAAATTTAATTAATATCTGATTTTTGACATAATAAACTTTGTCTCTTAATTTTGAAATGGGACAAACTTAATCTCTTATATTTGAAATTTTCTCTTATGTGAATGTGTGGTTAAAGTTAAAGTTTGACTAGAATTGTAAGTTACTTATAAGGAAACCCAAACACACTAGTACTTTCTTTTTTTTTCACCCTAAATTTCAGGTAATTTGTTCCAAATCCAGCCATACATAAAATACCAGATTTGTCCTTTTTAAGCACATGTTCCACATCAGCCTCCCCCTATATTTGAGAAATATCGTCCTCAAGGTTTGAACCTCAGTATATAAACTCTCAACCACTGGAGTTGCCCACAGGCTTATAACTTGGAACTCAATTGAGTTGTAAAATCCGATAGGCGCTATCTGATTGAAACTTCTAATCCTTTCAAAACAACAAAATCTATTACTGAATGGTCAAATCTTGAATAAGGGCAACTCCAGATTGCTCAAAATGAATTTTATTCCCATTCATCTACAACTGCTCCAACATGCTCTACATCTTGCTTCATATCTTTGACAGACGTTTCAATAATCTTAACCATTTTTCTCTTAATCTTTGGATGCCTCAATATAAGCAGGCTGTGAAGTTGCGAAGGGGCAACTTTGACTCTGAAGGAATGGATTCCAATTTTGGGGAAAGAACTCGAAGATATTTTGTCCTCTCCATAAACATAAGAGATGTCTTCAAGCCTACTGAATCCGTTAACCAACATAGACCATAAACAGATTTATCTATTTTGTCAACATCTTCAAGGAATCCAACAATAGTTGCTCTTGTAATCTTTCCTCGACAAAAACTCTTTATTGGCAGCCATGGTTCTCAAAAGACAAGGAAGAACGTAAGGTTATTCCCTACATGTGTGCATGTTCTGTTCCGACAGACGGTGCCAAACAATGTATGGGAACATGTCTTAATGTCGTACTAGAGTCCAGAGTTATCGGGGAACAAAAAAGGAAGAACAAAGAGATAGAGACTCTGCTTTTGAATCACTAGGGATTAAGCACATTCATACATCAATATGTCAAATTTTACGATCAAGATTACCAATGACTTCATAGAATAATTAATTATTGGCAGCTGGATTTCCTAATCCCATTTAGGCACATGACATAGCTTTTTGGAAACTAAATGGTTAAAAAAATTATTTACTAAGATTTTCCGAACCACTTAGGCTTCAATAATAGAAGTAGGATTATATAAAATCACTACTTAAGGTCCCATGGACTATGGAAGTTATTCAGGTCCAGAAATTATTCAGAAGACTAAAATACCCTTGATTCTTGATACAAAAAATAATCCCGCACACTCATATCCCAGCTGCTCATTAAAATAAAACAGCATATGACTCTCTGCCCAAGTGTTGCACAAAATACACCACCTATAACACCAATCTTGACTCAATCCAAAAAACACCCATACAATACAGTGATACACACCACTCCAACCTTCCACCTCAGAAGTACCACTGGTCTTAGCCTCCTTATACAGTAACTAGATGGTAAACTCATTCACAACACTGAAAATTCTATTATGCATGAAGGATCATGTTCTTTTTTAGCTGGATCTATCATGAATCTTTCCGAATTCTGTTGTTTCACTTTTGTATATATTACTGAGTACATAGCACTTTGTGTGTTTATGCTTGCTCTGTGTACTGGGCTTTTGTGTCTATATATATATCATGTACCTTGTGGATGCCTTTATCAGTTCATGCTGTGTGTTGTGGTGTGGTACCTCATTGTGTTTCTGGAGTGTGCTAGCTAGTATTTGTGTGGGCTGTGTCAGAGACTGTTTGAGTTGTACTCTTGGCATTTGGGCATGTGAGGGTGTTCTCCGGCCATCTCTAATTTGGGCATAAAAAATTATTTTCAGCTGAAGAGGAAACTGAAAAGGAAATCAAAAAATTGGAATTTTCCAGAGACGGCGAACAAAAACATTTTCCACACCTAATACTGACTGAGAATGATTGAAACATTTGAACAGTCAACCCAAAACAAAATCATCAAAGGTCTTGTAGATTTTAGGACAAGAAGTTCTATTAAGTCCTTAAAAGAAATCACCAAATGGAATAAAGTTATGGATAATGAAAATCTATTCCGTGCTCTAAAGATTATATTATCTATCAATAAAAATAGAAAAATAAAATTAAGGTATATAATAAAATAAGACAATTGTGATTCAGTACTCACGAGGTAACGAGATATCAATGTAAACTACATAGTCATGTTGTTGCTATCAAGGTCATTGCATATTAGCAGTACGGCTAAAGGCCAGTTATGGCTGACAATTTCCATACTTTTAAAGGTAATCAAGATTCAAACACAACCCTACTGAATATAAACAAATATTGTGGCGTTTGAGCCCCATTTTATCAAAAATTCATTTTTCAACTCATTTTCAATCACATTCTCGTATAAATTAATTTTACACGTATATCGAAAAATTTCCTTTTTTTTTTTTTTAAAGGTAATTTTTCCTTATTTTTTAACCACACATTCTCCAAAAACCACTATTCAAGAACGCATTTTTTCCCCCAAAATGGGGGCTCAAACAAGAGATGTATATGGAAAACTCTTAATTCAAATAAATGTAATTAATATTGCTCGATCTCTGAAAGTAAATTGAATAATTTCGTACCTTCAGTTCCGGCAATTCAATAACACATGCACACTCAACCACATCAACCCCAACTCGCTCTGCAATATAAAACTAACAAGATTAGACATCAATGTCACGGAAATGGAACAGTGCTCCCAACAAGATTTGCTTTAATTTTCAGTAGGATAGTTCACTCAGTCTTTTCTCTTCTTTTAATCTTTCGTTATCGCATTCTTTATTCTGATTATACTAGCTTCATTGAGAAAGCGAGTAGACCTCTATCAAAACTAACGAAGAATTTTAATTTCTCACGTTGAGAAAAAAGAGGCAAAGAGAGAGAAGAGATTAGCAATATAATTATAAATTTCCAGAAGAAAGAAGCACACCAAGTAGGCGGATAGCAGCACTCAAGGTGCCCCCAGTTGCAATGAGATCATCCACTACAAGTGCCCGTTCTCCAGCTTGTACAGCTCCTACATGCATCTCCATTATGTCTGTTCCATACTCCAAAGAGTACTCTTCTGATATAACCTCCCCTGGTACGGTAATGATGATTACGGATTAGTAACTTACAGATTGCTATGCAAAACATGCACAAGTAAAACAATTGCAACTAAAGTAAATAAATAGATTTCTGAAATCACACTAAAACTCGCTAAAAATCTTCAGAAGAAGCTGAGGGCAACGCCGAAATACCTTTCACAAAATCAATATCATAAAAGGATATCTCTCAAACTCAAGAATCAGGGCATTCTTTCTGCCATAAACTAGTTTCTTTAAAACCCAGGAAAGCATAAGAAGGTTGTGAATCATGGACGAAGGTGAATTCAGCCACAGAAATCCATATAAAGAGTACATGTACATGATTAAAAATATGATGGCAAAATTTAGTGCTGAGTTACAACAAAATCAGATATGAAAGATAATTTTAAGAAATGTACACAATTCAGCATCATGGCAATTTGTACAAAACCAGCATAATGTAACTTTAACACATTGATTATTTTAAAAAATCAGATATCATATAAACATGGACACAGAAATATATCATATGAATGTGGATTATTGAGTCCATAAAGCTGTACTTTTGAAATGCTATTTGTCATGACTTCATTCTACCTCTCACCTACAATATTATAACACACTTTTCATCCAAATATGAATGGGCTAAGTTAGCAGGTTACTTGATTACTTGTCAAGCAAGTGAATTGATGTTTAGATATTTATCAAAGGTTTTGCATAAATATCTATTTGAGTTCTTTGACTAGTAGGTACGATTTTTTTCCCAGGAATAAAATAATTAATTCATCTTTTTTTTATTTGAGATTATATTTTTCCTTTTAATTTTGCACGTAATGTATTTTTTCACTTGGATGGACATATAATTGATTTCTATTTTGATATTATAAAGATATTTCTTATTAAGTGGTTCCCACATAAGGTGAAATGTTTGTTGATTCTGATTCACACATGAACTTGTATATTGTGTTTTTGCATAAATTTATAATTTATATATTACTTAGAACACAGGTGTTCTCTTCATTTTTCATATGCTTATTGGGTTCTTAAACCCATTTTTTATAAGTGAAAATGCATTTTTTGCTTGTTTTGTCCACTTGGCATGATCTTATTGGCCCATTTACCTCTACCCGGATCTGTTTTTGTTTGAGACTTACCTGGGCCGTTGGATTTGATCTAAGGTTGAGGATTGAAGTATAAATACCCTCTTTTGTCTACTGTACTGTCACTTTTTACTTTGGCCTCTGGTTTACAAGTTTTTCATTCTCTCTAAGGCGATTTTACAGTGTTTCTTCGAGGGTTTTTTACTTCTGTTTCTAGAGCTGTATTAGATCTTGGTTTTGTGTTGTATCTCACCTATTGAGCATGTAATGTTGTGTATTGTTGTGTAGTGTTCAGAGTTTTAGGTTTCATTTGGAGTCCAAATGAAACCTCCAAATGAAACCGGTAAATCTGCACTAGTTAGGTTATGAGGTTTCTGATTCTTGTGTTGTATAGGTGATTTGGGAGATCCGTTTGTGGATCGATGATCATTTAGACCGAAAAGTCACCCCACCTTTGGAGGTAATAAGTAATTTCGTTCAATAGTTGAGGACTACTCAACAAAGGTATGGACTTATCTATTGAAAAATAAATCTGAGACATTTCAAAAATTTAGAACTTGGTTGAAAATGGTGGAAAATCAACTTGATAAGAAGTTAAAAACTCTAAGAACTAATAATGGTTTGAAATTTTGTAATGTTGAGTTTGATAACTTATATAAACAAAAGGGGATTGTAAGACACGGAACTGTTAAACACACACCTCAATAGAACGAGGTCATTGAAAGAATGAATATAACTCTAATGAACAAGGTTAGGTGTATGCTGATCAGTTCTGGATTGCCTAAAGGTTTTTGGGATGAGGCTATAACTACAGCAGCTTATCTTATAAATAGATCTCCATGCAGTTCTGTTGAGTTTAAGACTCCACAAGAACTTCGGATTGAAAAGCCCCTGAACATTTCTTACATTAAGGTGTTTGGATGTGCAGCATATGCACATCAGATTGAGGGAAAGTTAGATCCTAGAGCTACTAAATGTGTTATGCTTGGGTACCCTGAAGGGGTGATTGAGTACAGGTTGTGGGTGTTAGGTGTGTGTAGAAATCCGAATGATTGGATAGGAACTGTTTTAGAATAATTTAAGCACTATATTTAATTGTTTTCTTAGTTAAGTAGGATATTTATTCTTTCCTTATTTAGGAGATTGTTTTTCCTTTTAGTCTTTAACCCTTAGTTGTATATATATTCATACAAGGATGTAAATAAATTAAGACACATAGAATTCGTGTGTTTCATTATCCTTCTCATGGTATCAGAGCTAGGTCCTCTCTAACCTAGTAATCCATGACAGAAAGTCCTACCAATAGTAAGGAATCGACAACCTTTGAATCTCTTCAAAGTGAAGCAGAGATCATCTCATCCATGGGCTCTAATAACATCGAAAATAGTTCATTTCAACTCACTGTCGAGAAGTTGAACGGAAAAAACTTTCGAGAATGGGCCCAATCCATCAAATTGATAATCGAAGGAAAAGGGAAGATGGGTTACCTCACCGGTGACACTAAGAAACCAACAGAGACGACGCTTCTTCAAAAATGGAAATCGGAAAATTCCTTGATAACCGTCTGACTCGTTAATTCCATGACTCTGTCAATAGGTAAAACTTACCTATTTTTGCCTACAGTGAAAGAAGTCTGGGACGCAGTGAAGGAGACATACTCAGATGGAGAAAACGCATCATTAATCTTTGAGTTAAAAACCCGATTGTGGCAAACCAAACAAGGGGAAAGAGAAGTAACGGATTATTACTTGGAGATGACAAATCTGTGGCAAGAACTTGATCTCAGCCTCGAGGAAGAATGGGAATGCTCGGGTGACAGTGTACGGTACAAGAAAAGAGTGGAAAACGAACGGGTGTTTGAATTTCTGGCCCGGCGTAACCGATTTGGACGACGTCGGGGGCGAATATTGAGCCAACGACCACTACCCACTACACGAGAAGTCTTCGCAGAGGTACGAAGGGAAGAAAATCGTCGAAAAATCATGATGAAGACCGGCGAAGATGGAGGCACAGTGGAATCGGCGATGGTGTCTAGACGAACTGGACCTGGGCTTAATAGAATGGGGAGATCAAATAATGGGCCAAATGGGCCGATTTTTAATTTGAAGAATAGGGCTGGTGCTGTAAATGGGCCAAATTTTAATATGAAGAATTTATAGGCTGACAAGACTTATAATGGACACAGTGAACCGGCAGGCATCCAAGGGCCCATTAGGGGACGGCCATGGTGTGAACATTGCTTCAAACTCGGGCACAAAGAAGATACTTGTTGGGATCTACACGGGAAACCCACTGACTGGAAGCCAAGGCAAAATCTAAGAAATCGAGGCTATCAGGCATCAATTAGTTCTACTGACAATTCCAAAGAAAGTAATTCTACTGCAGGGCATGTATTTAATCCTGAACAATTGGAACAACTTTACCAAATTTTTTCCAATCTTCAAACTTCGAGTCAACCTTCCAAACACGACCCATCAAGCTCACTGGCCCACAAAGGTAACCACTTAAGAGCCTTGATCACCTCTTCAAAACACAAAATTCCTTGGCTTATTGATTCAGGTGCGTCTGACCACATGACGGACTCTCATCATCAAAAGTGGAGTATATGCTGAACAGTTAGCAATATTAAGGTCAAATGTAGATGGTTCACTTTCAACTGTTGCAGGAAAAGGGAGTATAAAAATATCTGATTCGATAACTCTAAACTCAGTACTTCATGTTCCAAATTTGTCTTGTAATCTGTTATCTATTAGTCAGTTAACAAAAACCTCAAATTGCTCAGCTAAATTTTTTCCATCTCATTGTGTTTTTCAGGACTTATCATCGGGGAAGATGATTGGCAGTGCTAAAGAGTTTGAGGGCCTTTACTACTTTGATGAAGCTGATCTGAGTAAGCCTAGTCAAATTGCGTTTTGTGGTTCTGCTTATGTCTCTAGGGATAGTAAGGTTTTACTGTGGCATTACCGAATGGGTCATCCCAATATGCAATATTTAAGACGTGTACTTCCGTCTATTTTCTCGAATAAAACTTCCTTTGATTTTCAATGAGATTTGTGAACTAGCAAAACACCAGCGTAGTACTTTTTCGAAATCCATGTACAGACCATCTAAACCATTCAATATAATTCACAGTAATTTATAGGGACCTTCCCGAATCCCAAATCGCGCCAACACAAAATGGTTCGTGACGTTTATCGATGATCATACTCGGGTCTGTTGG
>CAIGRF010242956.1:17562-28658 GCA_903798235.1 Fraxinus ornus
CATTCTTGAATCTTCATTTTGAGGTCCGACACAACTTTTGAGTATTTACACTTTAGTCCTCAAACTTTGGATCTCTTACAATTTAGCATGTTTCTCATTTTTTTCCAATTTTTGCTTATTTTCTTCACTCTCATCAACCTACATCACAACATCAAAATACACATAAAAACACTCTAAAACTTTCTCAATGGTAACAAAATAATGAATTAAGTGGCATAAATATCATGAGTGTGGAGCACTCATCAAATACCCCCAAACTTAATATTGTGCTTGTCCTCGAGCAAACACTAAACTAAGGAAAATCACTAACAAACACACGAACGAGCGAATATAAGGTGTTTCCTTATTTTAATTGTAGTGCAGATTTTTGACCTTCTGTTATCAAATATGCAATCTTATTTATGACCATTCTAACCTTGTTTGCCGTTGTTAAGGTTGATGCGACAGTTGGGAAACCCCTTGTCAACTTCAGAGAGACAATCACTCAGCGTGCTGAATTTGATTATTTACATAAGAAGCAGAGTGGAGGGCAAGGTCAATATGGAAGGGTTATTGGGTAAGTGTAATTTTGCCTTTAGTTGACAAATTTGACCTTTTCCCTCTTTGCTCCTAGCAGGCCAAAATGCAGCACCGTTTACCCACCACCCTTTCTTCTCAGTTAGGACATTGTTTTGATTGGTGTTTGATGGATGCATCTTAGTCAGCTTTTTTAGCTTTGGAGCAACTGCCATGGTATTTGTTTTAATGGTGTCCGTCAACACTTTTTCTTATTATAATGTCCTAGAATTGTCTAGACACTAATCCTTACTTCAAGTTCTCAAATCCGGTACTAGGCTTATTATCTCATTTGTGTTGTTTTACATTTATTCTTAAGTTCCAAAGAGTTGGTGTACCAAAGTTTGACCTTAGTGATTAATGATAAGAGGAAAAAAAGAATAATTATTTGTATATGGGCCCCATCTTCAATTTTCGTAGGATAACCCTTTTTGATGGAAACCTTGCAGCTTTCACCACCTGTTTGGATGGTTCTGTCATGAGGACCAATTTGCTATGAATATTGAAGGTTGGGGTACAACATGCCAAAATAATGGGGAACCAAGGGCCAATGACCCCCAGAGTCTGGGGCCACCGTGGCTTCAGTTTCCCTAAGAATCATAGATGCACAGTTTGTCCATTTTAGTTGAACTATCATGCTTATGGCTTCATTCTTGCTTACTCTGACCATATATAATTTTGACCTTTATTGGAGAACTTGAAGCATCCTGGCATGAGCTTTAAAAATGAGCTATGCAATAGCTGGACTTGCTCTTGAATTTATCATTTCTGCGTACATTTTCTGCTGCAAGAAGTTGCAATGAACAGTTGCCCCATATGCAAAGAAAAGAACACAAACACACAAATAAGGGAAAGAGTTTCTAGGTTCAAAACATTTGGAATTCAATGATATTCTCTGCTCTAGCTTCCTCCCATGTTTTTACGCCATTCAATGATAATCTCCTGTTGACAGGTATGTGGAACCACTTCCTCCAGGCTCACCAACTAAATTTGAATTTCAAAACATGCTTGTAGGACAAGCTATACCTTCAAATTTTGTACCAGCTATTGAGAAGGGTTTCAGAGAAGCTGCCAACTCGTAAGTGGAACTTTTTTATCATTCCTGTTGAGAGCTGTCCACAATGTTTTGGATATTCCATATTTTATTTTATTTTTTTGGCATTTAAATAGAATTGAGTTATGCTGGTAAATGAACTTATGTAAGAGAAAGATAGCATTTGATGTTAGACTGTTGGTCTTGTTTCAGTTAGAGTGTATTTGGTGCACATTAAAATGAAAGAATGCATTTTTTTGAAGTGATGTGATGAGAAATATGAGGTTGAAAAAGAAGGAAAAGTTATTGATGTGATATAAAATATTATTTTATTGATGAATGTGTGGTTGAAAATGAGTAGAAGAATGAGAATTAAAAAAATAATGTGGGACAAACAGGGGCTTNTCGTTTTTGACAAATGCACACCTCAGGAAAGTGTCACCATTCTTCGCAGCTTAACTAGGACATTTTAAACGTTATATGAAGATGGTAATTCTATATATTGGTCACAACATTATTATTGAATACAATTCCAAGAGATCTGTCCCTCGGCCCTCCGTCTCTCTCTCTCTCTCTCTTCCCCTTTCTTTCCCGTCTTATCTTATCCTTTCACTGATTCTTTGATAGTTTGTTGTGTGTTCGATTGTGTCTGTCGTCACATACAGTACGTATCTGACATTTAAAGCATTGTGGTACAGCAAACCTTCTCAATGAAATAAATTGAAAATTACAATATTAGCCCCTGTTTGTCCCACATTATTTTTTTCATTCTCATTATTCTACTTATTTTTAACCACACATTCTTCAATAAAATAATATTTTCTATCACATCAATAACTTTTCCTTCTTTTTTAACCACATATTTCTTATAACATCACATCAAAAAAATGTATTTTCTCATTTTAATGTGCACCAAACACACTCTTAGGAAGTAAAGAAACCCTAATCAATTTTCTTTCGCGTAATATACTTTTAATGCTGCATCAGTATGTTTTCTATTACACTTTTTCTAGCCTCATCTGCGGTGAGTAATCTCCTTTCGCGAATCACGATTATATATAATCAAAGGACTTTGCATCGATGAGGTTTGTGGCACTCATTAATATCTTCTTTCTCGCCCTGTCTGTGTGAGATATATAATGCTCTTTGTACTGTCTTTCACCAAAATGTGGATGTGTTTGTGTGTAGGGGTTCTCTTATTGGCTACCCTGTTGAAAATATCCGTATTGTTCTCAATGATGGTGCAGCCCATACTGTGGATTCCAGTGAACTTGCTTTTAAGTTAGCTGCAATATATGCTTTCAGACAGGTGCTGCTTGCATAATACACATGCTGAAAAGCTGTTCTCTTTGCTTTTTTGCTTTCCAGATTTTTACAGCTGATCTTTACTGATGGGACTGGCAAGATTTTTTTGACTCTTGGATATATTTCATTTTTATTGATTTTCATAGTCTTCATTATGTTAAACAGTGTTATGCAGCTGCCAAGCCCGTTATACTGGAGCCTGTGATGTTGGTAGAACTAAAGGCCCCCACAGAATTTCAGGGCACCGTCACTGGAGATATCAACAAGTCAGTACTTCATTTGTTTTTATTTTATTATTACTTCCATAATTTTTTGGAAATTGAAACTTGGTTCTGAAGGGCAATATGAGTTGATTTCTTAAATCTATCTTGTGATAGGAGGAAAGGAATGATTGTTGGGAATGACCAGGAGGGAGATGATTGTGTAATTACTGCGCACGTACGTATCACTTCTTTTTCTTAATTGTTTGAGTTAGAACATCAGATGCACATCTTGATTGGTTCAATTACTGAGTTTGGTTTGAATTTGCATCTTGCAGTGAAATTTGTGGTTTTCCCTCATTCGCTGTTTTTCATTTCTGCTTATACAACATATGCTGGTGTTTATAGGTCATGGTATATAGTAATTCTTTTCTGGTCTTGTCGGGAACTTTTGGTTGTATATAGTGTAGGTTCATATATTTTGTAAACATATGCAGTTAGCAAAAGCAGCTGCTCAGTTGCAAGTAACTACGCTGTGTATGAATGTGGGGCTTGGTATTGTTAAAGTAGGATTTCGTTTTCAAAGAAAAGCATTAGAACACTACAGGATACCTGATGAACTGTCTACCAAATGATTGGTTATCTTAGAATAGTGCACATGAATGATAGATGGAAGTACAGTGAAATTGTAAGCTCAATTTTGTTCACGTCTGTATTAGTTACTCAATCTCACGTGTATCTTGGTCGTTTTCTAAAATTTATTGCAGGTTCTGTTTTATAAAGATTACCTTTCTATCAGCCGCTTGGTCTCACCTATGCATTGTTTTTCTTCCCATCTATCAAACGTGTACCTGTATTGGGGGCTTGATGGACCCCCTACATGTAGATTAATAATAAAAAAAAAGATCAAGGGAGGGGGATATGGTACTCACCCATGCATTGTTTAGAAAGCCAAACAGTAGAAATTAAAAGAAGGGCCTTTCTATCTCAATAGAGGCCAAAGAAAGACAAGTTTTTATTGCTGTGTCCTTTCTCCTCAGTCACTCTTGCTGTTATTATTATTCGGAGTTCTTGCATTTTTTGTCCTTGGTCAATAAAGGTATCCTGCATACCATGCTCACTTTTTTTGATTCAGATGAGCACTTGATAGGTGGATATTCTAACTGCTAAATAGCTTTTGATGAATGGTTTGGTTTTAAAACTATATGAAACAAGCGGGACATTTGAACTGAAGCACAAAAAAGAATGTAATAGGCAGGTAGATAACATGTGCTTACCTATCTATATGGGGAACTAATCTAAAAGCTTCTAACAATGTTTGTGGTGACTGGTGAGTAATACCTTTACTTTTTAAGTTTTAGTCAAGAGACCCTTCTAATTGTTAATTTAAGGATTACTGCTAATAAAATCTTTTAAATAACGTCAATGTGGGCCCTTTTTTATACTCTTTCTCCTAACATGGACTCTCTTGAGAACTCTCTACTTTTGCCGTGCGATTGCCTTTTGGATTATAGCTACAAGTGGTGTTATCCAATGGGCGCTGATCACCGTCCCATTTAAAATTATTTGCACCAGGGTTCCTCTGAGGGAAAATAAAAGTTACAATTCAAGTGCTATGGATTTATTCGATGATGTGACATACTTTTATATTCAACATTTGCAAGTTATACATCCAGAGTCTATTGGACATTGCAAGCTACACCAGATGTATACAACTCTGTTAAATTATGACTGGATGGTCTGCTACCAGCTACAAATGACTTTCAGAAATTGAGCATGCCTAATGCATCTAATACCATTATTAGCACAGAGATTTATTCTTTGCGATTTGTGCACTTGCATTCGATCTTCCCCTCGGTGTCTGAGTTCATTGATCATTGTATTGGCTTTTCAGGTACCTCTCAACAATATGTTTGGATACTCCACATCTCTGCGGTCAATGACTCAGGTGAAATAACAAGACTACTTTATATCTACAGTTCTACACTACTGAAACCGAAGTCACCAGTACAAGTTAAAACACTTCTTTCGATTGTGCAGGGGAAAGGTGAATTCACAATGGAATATTTGCAGCATGCACAAGTTTCTCAAGACGTGCAGATGCAACTGGTGAACACGTACAAGGCTTCTAAGGGTGTCGAATAGCTGGTGTGTTATAGAAACATGGGATTTTTACTTTTTTTTTGGTCTTTCACTTGGGCAGGACGATAGGTTATATATTAATTAAATCCATTTACGTGGTCATCCAATTTTGAAAAGCCTGAAATAAGGTACTGAAAGTTATTACTCAATATTCATGCGAATAAGATCTCTGTAGTGATTGGACTATTTTTTCCAAAAAAAAAATTGTATAATATAAAGAAATGGGAAAATTGTAGTGTTGGTTCCAAACCTTTCATTTTGTCGCAAATTACACATTAACCTTTCATTTTTGCAGCGACAATCCCAAATATTTATATTTAACTGCGATCGTGGTTCAAATAACTGATTTCATACATAATACCATTAGTCAATGTTGAAATTGTAATTCTGACTGGACAACTTAAGTGAGGGGCAAAATTGTAAAAACATCCAATAATAATAATTGTTTCCCCATTCCACCCCGCCAACAAAACCCAATCACTATTGTCGATCGTCACCCATTACCTGATGTCGCACCGTCCATCATCACCTCTGCAAACACAACCGGCCTAAACCTCGAACATCACAATCACTTGTATCCAAAAAGAAATTTAAAACATTTGAAGAAAGGTGAAGATATAGTTGTACAACTCAATTCGATTTTCTTTAATTAGGGATTCATTTTTGTCACGGCATATAAGAAATGGCTTCTGGCACTGCTCAAAGAGGTAAGCTTCCATCAATATTGATACACCCACCAAAATTCAAACACCCAACTCAACTTCAAACCTCAACCCCACTTGAAAAGTTCAAAAAATGCTGTAAATTATGAACAAAAATCGACACCAATAATGCATTAACCTCCTTTAACAACGAGTAATGTTATTCATCTCCACTGGGGTTAAGTATCAGTCAATGTGGCAATTATATGACATACAATGATAGACTCAATTAAATGCAAAGTCAAATAATTCATTTAATTGAGTCAATTATTTAATACCATGTAATTGTTATATAGACTGTGGTTCAACCCGAATGGGGATAAATAACATTATTCTTTAACAACATGCTCCAAATGAAACCCACCCTTGCCTTCTGACTCATCATTTTAACAAATTGATACGTGCTGTTGCTAAAACCAAGAATTATCAAAATGTGGATTACAAATGCTTTATATATCACCTGTAGGAAAACAATTACTCGATCAATATCAATAGGTCATATTATTTACAATTTTAATGATTTTTGTGAATTTCATGAGTTGTTGATTTGGCTCTTATGCAAATGTTTTAAATATTTTTGGATATGAGTGATTTTGAATCGTTGTTTGAGATCTGGGTCAGCGGTGGTGGTGTTTGCAATGGTGACGGTGGGTGGTGCAATGTCAAGTAGATGGGGTGGCGATTGGAAGCAGTGACTGGGTTGTTGGGTGGAGGTGGGGTATTTGGAGAAGAGAAATAGTTAATTTTTCTTTTTCTTTTTTGGTTTTTTGTTTAATTATTGGATAACTTGTGTTGAAAATTTTGCCCCTAACTTAAGTTGTCCATTTGAGTCAGAACTACTTTTTCAACGTTGACACAGTATTATGGACGAAATCAGTGATTTGAACCACGGCTGCAGTTAAATATGAAGGTCTGAGACTGCGGCCGTAAAAATGAAGGTTAGGGTGTAATATGTAGGAAAATGAAAGGTTTGGGACCAGCGCTGCAATTTTCCCTAAACAAATATATTTTTGAAATCTCACTGCTAATACAAGTATATTTGACGAAATCATTAATTTCCACAATCATATTCTTTAAATTTTTCATTCCATTTGGGGAATTTATAACATAAAATCTACCTGGTAGAGGTGTAATTTGCAACTGGGGGTGTTCGTTTGGCAGCAAGCAAGTCATTTGTCTGTATAATCATAATGCCTAGTCGAAGGGAGCAAATTACATGCACCCTAAGCGGATGGACTCTGCTAAGGTACTCGCTGTGTCATGGAATATCTTGGTAGGATAGTGTGTTTAAAATGGTAGAAGTCGGAAGGAGCAAAATCAAAATGAAACAAAACAAAAATTTCTTGCAACTTCATTTTGATTTCTGTACGGTCCTCTTCGAAGATGTAGTAGGAAATAAAAATTTCGTACTTTTAAAAGGAGGCGCCCCTTCTGACGTGTGTTAATGAACTGATTGGCCCGACAAGATGATCAGTTAGTCAAGCATAACGATGATCATGAACTGGATTGATTAGCTCAGATTCAATCTGTACAGTTAATATGAACTCAAGATTTGGTAAAGAGGAAAATGTTGAAAAAACTAATCCAGATACCACTTTGGGCCCTAAAACCAGTAAAAATAAAGTTTTGAAAATAGGTTAACAAAGGAGATACCAAATGTTATCCGAAAATATTGCACTGAATAAGATTTCATTTACGCAACTTACTGTATTCCTGAAGAAGTCGTATGATCTCATCCAACGACTTTATGCAATATACGCCAGCAATCTGTTATCATCGTTAGCAGGTGAAATTGTTTATTCAGCCTATGTACCTCTCCACCACAAGCCGAGTACAAGAAAACAGTGTGCAGGTTCTGCACCCGTGGGGAAGTGAATGCAATACAATATTTCACCCAAAACTATGCAAATGCTTCACGCTGCTTTGTGGGCAGTTCTAGTTCAGGCTCAAGTGCTGTGAGCGGAGCAAAGTACTGATCTATCATGTCTTGAGATACTTGTTCCAACGTTGGAGGGTCCCACTACACATTTTACAAATCATTAGTTGATCAAAAGAGAATATCAATTTAGCAGCAGCTAATAACTAAACAAGAAGGGTGGCAAAATTAGGAATTAAGATATAGTTTACCTTTGGTACAAAATCTTTATCTACCAGTTTTGCTCGAACACCCTGAATAGGCAAGGCAAGTGGATACCGTAACCAAGACACATAATGCTCATGCTAAACAGCAAGTTAGAAACATTTTATACCTCACGGAAGTCACCTGTAATCTGCCCAGATATTCCTTGTAGGGACATTCTATACTCACGGATAAGGCACTGGTCAAGACTTTGAAATCTACCTTCTCGTATCTGGAACAGACATTGTGAGTTCAGCACAAATTGTAGTGGTTTGGAGAACTTAGAAAAATGTTCTGGGGACTTACAGATCTTAATGAAACCTTCAAACTTAATGGTGCAGCATCTTTAAGTTTCATCAAAGTTGATGTGCACCATGCATCATTTGTTTTGGCAACCTCATTTTCCTAGAAAGTTTTAAATAGGAATCGTAATCAAAGCAATTAATTTAAATTTCTTCCAAGGAAAAAAATGTAGTGTTATATTTATATAATTGAAAAAACATGTTCTCAGGAAATTTAGATGAAAATTTTTATTGGTGGAAGTCAAATGGAAGTATAGAGCAGAATAAAGAAAAAGCTTCACTCAGAAGCATCGTGACTTGTGAAACGGGCTGTTTGTGCCTTTTATAAAAAACTCGGAGATTTTAACGTAATCTACCTAGGCAAACAGCATAGCTAGTTTTTCCAATTCGGCGGATCTATGATTTATCATTATGGATGTTGATAAGATCCATCATCTAGCAGCACCCTAGGATCGCATAGCCTTAAAAGGGCGATGTTCAAACAAGGATGAATTAGCCCACGCTTGACTAGCCAAGCACCAAGCAGACAAATGACCCTGCATGTTTTTTATCTCACATTTTTAGCTATAATATCTAACACTCTCACGTCGAGGGGATAAAAGTCGGCCTTCGTGGTGCCGAGTGGAAGGGCCGCTGGGCAGGTTAAAAACAACTACAATGTATGGATTGGTATTCCTACCACCATCTTCTCAGAACTACAGAAAGATAGTGATAAAGAGAGACGAAAAGATTATTTCATATCTATACTTCATTTTCTTCATCTATAACATTCTATTCTATTCCTTTGATCACTCCATTTTCATCAAAAGAATTTGCAGCGAACAGTTTACAAGAGACAAAGGATCAATGTTATATATTCATTCAGAATTGTTTCTGTAAAAGGATACTTCAGGTAAATGAAAACAGAACTAATTTATTAGATGCTTACCAAAGAATCAATAATTTCCTCAACAGTGTCCTGGCTGAAACATTTGTCAAGTGTTCCGATCCTAACCAAGAATAGGAGTAGGAGGGACAAATGATCAGTATAAATCCTCTTAACAGTGACAGAAGCAGATGAGATTCACTCAAAGGAGCACCGTACATCTCAGGAAACTGTACTTACAAGTATATTCTACAATTAGTTAAAAGCTCATACATCTAGAGCATTTTTGGGAATGTTTATAAACAATTTAAATTATAGATAGATAGAACCATAGAAATGAGTGGTGGATAAGTGGGTAATACATGTGGTCTATCAAGATGTAACATAGACTGAGTAAATGAATGAGGGGTGTGAAACTACTGAAAAAGACACGAAACAATTGTATCCACTGACTCCTTTTCGATTCACTCTCTGTATGGGTGTATGTTGCATGGGTGAGGAGAACAAGTTAGTTTGCTAAACGCTCAAAATATAAGGGATTATTTATATTAATGTATTCAAATAAAATATGTCTTTTAAGACTTAAAAAATCCCCTCATCTAATGTTGAACTAGCTAATCATAAATAGCAGAGGTCAGTTGACCAAAGCTTCATTTGACCTGGTACTTTCTTTACATATTGTGATGTTTTTCTGATTGACAATGAAGATAAGCGACCAAATTTCATAATATTTACAAATATGCTACTAGGACATTTGCCCACTGGGGATTCAACTAAATTACGCCATTTAAATTTACAATTTAGAAAACAGATGAAGTACCTGTGAATTACACTTTTCTTATCTGGAAGAGAAAGATCTCCAAAATTTTCTAAACAAGTTTCAATGACAGAAGGGTCATCAGTTACCAAGTTCCCAAGCTGTTCTTCAATCAAAGGAAGTTTCTGTAGAGGTGATGGATGTGAGGAGTAAAAATGCAAAGAGCCATCTCTCTTAAGTAAACAGTGAAATGGTATGGCGCAAAAACAAGAAATACACAATAGCACTGACTGGAATAAGCGAGTAGTGCGTAGAAAGCCCACAGGACATCATTTCCGCTCCATTGAGTTTATCACCTGTTAAGGCCAGGTACTCCCCTGCAAAAAGACATAGGCATACATAGGTAAAATTATCTTTTATTTAATATATTTTTTTATATATCAATGGCCAATCAATTCAAATATAATTTGAATAATTTAAGAAATAGAGTATTGAAATCTATAACTTATAAAATGCAATCATTATAAAGTAAGGATAGCGAGTGAATTTGGCTTTCTAAATTTGGAAACACAAACCCACTCTATATTTTAAAACGTTAGAGTAAAGAGTTTCTTGGAGCTTATTTTTAAATGTTGACTTCCTAAAATAGGGAGCGTCTTGTATTTAAAGTGTCTCTTAGAGATGCTCTAAGATTACATCAAGTGAGCACTGCGCATCTTGTGCATGCCATATTATTTTAGCACAGGAAACAGAATTTTAACAAGTTATCGTTCTGGGAAAGTGGATAAAACTGAGAAGATAGATTATCAATAATCATGTAACATTCTATGCCGTAGAGCATATTACAGTGTTATCACACATTAAGACTATGCTAGGTTCATGCTTATAAACACTCAAGGCACTTTTTATCAATACATTTGAGGGACCACAAGTATTACCCACTTATTTCTATTTATTTATAATTTAAACCATTTATAAACTATTCCCAAGCATGCTTTAAAGATTTGGAAATTGTTTTTTACTAGTTATTCTAGCTTGTTACCAATGCCAACAAAGACAGAAAAGGCAGTAGAAGGCATACAATGGTTTAGAAAGGAAAGGGGGGGGGGGGGGGGGG
>CAIGRF010243045.1:0-18418 GCA_903798235.1 Fraxinus ornus
GTTATCACCACGCCCACTGGCACCTCAGATTTAGTTTCCTTAACCACCCCGGTGGGAATAAGAGGAGGTAGAGGTGGAGGTGGTTTGGCAACGATCACGATCGAAGACGACACCTCAGATGGGCCTGCCCTTCTTTTCTTTATCAACGAAGTGTCCTCCTTTACTTCATCTTCCTCCCAAGGCGATTGCCTTTTACTTAGGAGGTTTACCTTTTCAGCTGTTGCTTGTATGCAGACGAACTAGTTTCAAGGCCCTTGCCTCGGCCACCCTGCGCGAGATTGTCGTAAAGTCTGGCCTAAATGGATTCCTTTTCAGGAAGTTGTCTGAAAGAAGAAAAAAGTGTTGGTACGTTCAATAAAGATACTAAAATGAGATCCAAAGTGCAGATGACTCATCCCGAGATGCCATCAGCCCGTTCAAGGTGAAGTGTATGTTCTTGTCGATCAGCTTGTTGTAACTCTGATTTCGGGTGGTTGCTGGTAGATGTGGCTGATAATATCCCACTACTTGTGGAGATCTCACATCTTGATAACAAACCTACAAGCAGAGAATATTAACCAATAAGAACCTATTTTAAAGTTTAAACAGTTAGATAGAGAAACTTGTGATACTGAGGAGTCTTTGTTTTTCTTCTTGAGAAACTGAATAGTAGGCTTGGTGGATGGAAAGCAGAGGATACATCAAAAGGATTTGATCGTGAATTGCATAGTAAGTCTCATTTAAACCCATTAAGAATTGGATCAATTTTTGTTGATCTGCCTGTGCTCCATGTGCTACATCTGAATATGAAGCCAATTTATCCCACAAGCCCTTCAATTTAGTATAATAGGCAGAGATAGAGAGTTGCTCTTGTCGAAGATAAGCAATATCTCGCTGAATTTCGAAGATGCAAGGTGCATTGCTTTGAGAGAATTTCTCACGGAGATATTCCCAAACTTCATGAGCAGTAGAATAATAGATCACACTGTTTGCAATTTCTGGAGTGAGAGTATTGACGATCCAGGAATGAACCATGTCGTTACACCGCGACCAAGTCGCATAGCCTTCAGGATCAGCTTCTTTTGAGGGAGCTTCGATAGAACCATTGACAAATCCAAGCTTGTTCTTGGAGTTTAAGGCTAGAGTCATAGCCCTTTTCCAACCAGAGTAATTGTCTCCATGCAAGGACTTGGAGATTAGAACCAATCCTGGATGATTCGAGTGATGAGTGAAATAAGGATTTAAGATGTCAGCTTTTGAAGAATTTGATGTAGACTTGGCTTAGATGGACCGGAAGAGGCAACATTCTTGTCGGAAACAGGAGTTTTATCGTTGGCCATGATGGCTGAAAAACTGAGAAGATACTACACGAGAGATTAGAGTGTGGCAATGAGTCGGGATATTAGTCCTACTCTAATACCATGAAAAAGTGAATAGAAGAAAGAATTTGCTGGAATGAATTTTATTGATGTCTGAGTGCAAATATATACAGCTAGCTTACTTTCTCTACAAGATAATTACTTCCTACAATTAAGCTATGCTCTATGAATGCTATAATCAAGGAATACACAAGGAAAACAAATATTTACTATTAATACAAAGGATATGACAGAGTTGACTTTCCAACAATTGACTTCAAGTAAGATTTCTAAAAATCAAAACCGAGCTCGGATTCTCCCAAGTGGGTAGCCGGATCACTTAGTCACCAAGGATATTTTCATTGCCTTGGTGACTAAGTTAAGAAGAAACAAGAGGAGGGAAGGCATGTAGTGCATTCCCCCAACTTTTTCAACATTTTTCGCTGTTTTGTTAACTCGTGTTCGTGGTTTATTTTTGAGGATCGATTGAGATCGTTATTGCAAGATTTTGGTACCACTGAGAAGGTCTCATGGAGTGCTTTAATATGAGGTTGCTGAAATGTAAAATCTTCCACAGAATCAAAAGTTATAGTCTTCTAAATATGATTAAGTTTTCATATCATCTTCACTACTTTCGCATTATCTGCATCACGTGCATTCTAGTTGAAAGAATAATTCCAAATACCATCGCAAAGAACTCATTGATATATTCATTTCAATCTTCTCAAACTACTAAACAGCGACGAGGCCAAGACAAACGAATTAACCTAAAATGGTCCCTCAAACTTGCAACCATTGCTTATTGGGTTGGTTGTTATTTTCACAACATTTTCTTAATCACCTTTTCTGCATGCTCTTCTAACTTTTTGTGCCATGTGGCACTCTCCTCACTCTGCCATGTGATTAATGAGAAATTTGTATGGCTTTCTCTGAGGGGCCTTATACTCTCACTTGTTGTGTGTGGCTTCGACTATCGTAGGTTTGTTGAGATCCAATTCATTCTATGTATTTAGATTCGATTATAAGAGTTCAATTGGTTGGCTCTACCAGGCTTTGTTCTTTTCCCCAGTCACATACGTTCGATTTCATCCAGATGGAAATTGGAGAATGATAGCTTTGCTCATATAAAGCAATTATAGTGAAACTTATATATTTTGTTTTTATTATGTAGTGGTCATTTTGATTGACTGTGTGACTCCATTTGTGTCCTTGTATGATCATTTTATGCTATGTACATTTACGAAATAACATAAGTAATATCTAATAGATACAAAAAATGAGGTACCATGAAATAGGTCGTGAAGGCGGGATAAATGAGGGGATATTCTGAATTACATGTTGAAAAAAAATATTGCAAGAATTCGAAATTTTCATATGCGATTAGAAGACAAAATATCCTTGTTGTTCGCACATTAAATTTACTTGGTGTGTCTGAGATATATATTAGAAGCGAACACGAGCTTCATATTGCTTTGTTAGGAATTGAAGATTGAAGAATAATTTTGTGAATGACCAATATAATTCAAGAGAAACCTATATTTTTATGGGATTTTCGAAGCATGTATATATCCTAGTACATTTATCAAGAACTTATTTTATTTCATAATTCTCCATAGATGATCGATGTATAAAGCATGGACATTAAATTCTTAGTACTTGTATCTAATAACATGAACTACTCTTAAAGTACTCACACTAACAAATATTGGTTTGTTCTTCCAACAATATTCATACTCATGGTCTGAGAATGAGAATGAGGAGAACTTGACAACAAAACAAAGTGCAGTTAATATTGCATGACTATTGAACATAACAAAATTGTCTCGTGACAAATTAATTTAATATTCATACTCGAAAACTCTCACTGGTATGAGAGTAATGAGAACTTGATGACACAACATAGTGAAATTAATAACACATCACAACTTAACGTCCTCTACATTACTGCGATGCCTTATTGCAAAAAGTACACCAACTAGAACTGTTATAGCGAACATTTTGTGAATGGCATCCTTTGATAGCATGTAAGGTTCAAGTTGCTAAAGTGGTTGCTTCACAGCCGTCGTGCACACAAGCTAAGACATCTTTGTAGTCTCTTGAGATAGTGAAAGAGTCGTATACCTTTCCATCGCTGCTCTTCTTGTATTCGAAAAGAAGGGAGGAGTGGTTAAATGCAGTCAATTTGACAAACCCAAAATCATAATCCTTATAGAGACTCCAAGCGGTTTCAAGGGGACTAAACTCCGACAAATGGCTCCCTCCTCCACCAACAACAGCGTGTATTGTCCCATTCACAGTGCCGGAGTAGTGTGATATTTCAGAATTCACACACTGATTCTGCACAAATCAAGAAATCTTCAATAGGAGGAAAAATTCAAGATCTGTTTGTAAAAGCTTGACCTCTCAGATAAAGATATTTGACGCAAACCTAGTCAGGAAAAAATATTCCTAGAGCATATTGGAAACAGGGTCACTAAAAAGTATTAAACAGTGCTACATAGTATAATAGAAGATATTTAGCTTTTTTTGTCATCAATTCCATCTAGTGCAATCCAGCCTAGCATTCTAAACATGCCACAAAGATTTACCTGGTAAATTGGGCAAATTCTTTCATAATTGTGGACATGGCCAAAGAACGCAATGTCCACCTTGTACTTTTGCCAGAGCTTTTCTAAGCTTTCCCTTCCCATGGGCTCTTCAAATGAACCTTCTGATCCATACCAATCGTTAGAAGAATAACCAAGGACCCTATGAGCAGCAAAGATCAACCAAGGCTGTTTTCGCCTGTCTGCTTGTGCAAGGCAACGTTCAATAAACTTGTACTGCTCAGTCCCCTCTCTCCAATCATGCTCAGTATCGGCTATGCAGAAGTGGAACATACCGTAATCTGTTGAGTACCTGTAAAATAAGTTTGAGTCAATTTTTGACATCTTATATGATTGACATACAAGATGCAGCCCCAACAATAAACAATCATTTTTCCAACTCCAGTATTTTACTTAGTAAAAAAATTAGTTACCAAAACTTGGCCCTATTTTCTGCGGGAACATAGAACATGGTCTCAGCTAGCACACCACATTCACCACCAGAATCTGGAGTGTCATAAAAGGATCCTGACCCAGGCCAGTCACGCTCGTGATTACCACTGTATAATGAATTGTTATTACACACTGCAAATAAGTTGAAAATAATGCAATGTGCAATAACATGTTAGAAACACACCTTGCAATCATATAAGGGACAGTTGATGCTATGGGTTCCACCTGTGCTGTGAATTGGTCCCATTGTGAGATATAGCCATTTGCATATGGGAGATCTCCTATATGCATAACTATGTCAAAATTATTGAGATCCTTGATGAGTTGATCAGTGGTATTCAGAGAGCCAGGTTGATAATCGCTGTACTCATTTGAACCATCACGTTCCGCCTGAAGAATCATCTAAATAAATTAAGGGTCTGAGCACACAATGAGAATTTGAGAGGACTTCTAACATGCCGACCTCAGAATTAGTTACCAAAGACTTACAGAAAGTATAGTTCACAATGATCACATGACAGCTTAAAAAAAAACCAGATAATTAGTTAGACCTTGTTTCTCGCAAGCAACCCCATCGCTTCATTTGACTTGAATCTTTTCAAATTGTTTGAATGGTATACAGTCTTTCTATCTTAGTTCACTTATTTTATTTAGTTGGGAGAGGAAAGGGAAGACATGCATTTTTTTTTTTGGCTCGATGTACCTTCCCCATGTCGCCAAATATAATTACACGTTGCAGTGAGTCTTGTCCCGGATATGGGGACGATCTGAATGAGTACATCTTGCTCCAAACAATGGAGCCATTAATTAACAGGTGACCCAACTTGTACGTATGTCTGGAAAAAAAAAAACTTTGCAGCCTCAGTCAAAAATTTCTAAATAATTGATGCCTACAAAAATTTATGTATTTCCAAAACATCGAATCTTAGGAAACTTACTCAATATTTGGCCACAAATCCTTTAAGTGACTTGTATGTATGAAACCAGGGTCACGCCAGCCAACTGTACTAGCAGGTGGACCTACAAACCAATTTTAGGATCCTTATTAGATGCAGTCTATTAACAATATTGTTTTGCGTATAGATATCTTGAAAAAGAGACAATCTTATAGATTTAATTAACGTTCATTCTTTAACATTAAACCAAGAGGCAAAATGCCAGTAGATTCAGAGAGAAAACATAGCCAACGAAAATCTTAATATAGAATTGGACATTAAGCTCCCTATGAAATTGGAAGTGTCTATCCATTTGCAATTTTGGGTGTATCATATGTTGAAACATAAATTAATTCCCATTAAGAAAATATTTGGAGCTAAGCTGGTTATTGATCCAATAATTTACATTCCTATCCTACAAAACTTAATTAAGAAAAATTCTTCACGAGTATCATCAGTCCAGCAACCAAACAACACCTCATAAGCCAGAATTTGTGAGTAGTTAAAGTATGCCTTATGAGCTTGTTTACACATTTATTATACCTTTAACCAATTCCGAGCTCATAGAATCCCTTTTTTGTCGAATTTATAACACAATATGGTAGCAAGAACTTGGTCGTAGATGTTAAATCATACCGCACATGCTGTTTTGCTCAAATGTTAATGTTCCAGCCGGTGAGCGCTTTTGTTCTTGACCCTTCCAACCCCATTCCACGAAAGGAATGGCTTCATCTATATTATAGCCACTTGTCCATGTAACTGTCATCTGCAAAGTGCAGTTCAGGTGAAGAAAAAGAAAAAAAATAGTTCAATTCTGCAAGAGAGTAGGGCCTATTAAGACATTAATGGCATGTTTGGGTGCATGATTGGATATGACTCGGCGAAATAATAAACAAGATTTTATGTTCCTTTTCTTTCTCTATAATACTATCCAATTCTCCCAGGCATACATGCTGTAAGTGTCAGGACAAAAATATGCAATTACATCAAATTAAGATTAAAAATTTGTATCGACCAACAAAAGCTTTTAAGATAGCAGCAAATCTAACTTCTATAAGGTAACAAACAAAGATTCATGTTGAAGTCAAATTTGAACTACACAGGATGAAACAACCCTTTAAAAGATAATTATTGGCTAATATCAATCCAGATAGCTTACTTCATCCCAAGACTTCCCTTGAGCGAGGCGAGGAAAAACTGGTGCTTTAGGATTTGCAAAAGCTATGGAATTTGATATTGCTTTGAGTATCGGCTGCAATGGAATTGATTGGATTTAGTCCATGTGACAGTGCCATCAATATTCCTTAATAATTAGGAAACAGGATAAAAATAAACATAAGCAAATATACCAGCATAAATAGGAAGAAAACATAAGCTACTTTTAGTTTTTTGTGTCCAAGTTAAATCTGGCTAAGTTGGATATTGGAGTTAATGGTTTTAAATGAATTTGAACTGCAATGATCATTTCTATGTCCAGTTACTGTGATGCTTTTTTGTATCATCAAAGCAATCCTTGCAAAAAAGTTAAAAGAACTCAAGAATAACAGAAGAAAAAAATGACTACATACATTTGATAATCCGCCAGCAAACAACGCAAAGGAGAAATCTTCTCGCTGATTGATCAACTGGAACCTTACTGAAGCTTTCTTAGTTGTCGTGTAATCAGGATTCGAGTGATTTGCATACTTGTACTGTAACAATCCCATTGCAGGACATCAGTTAGAAAAAGAAAAAAACCTGTTACATTTTCTGAATCTTTTGTATTATGACTTGTTTAGTACACACCTTTATTGGGGCGGAGCATGTATATGGAGCTTGTACTTTACCATTATTTTCCACTTTACAATTCGATGCACTGTCAAGTTTCCCAACAGATCTTAATCAACTATGTAAATACAAAACATGAAGAGCTCAAATTTTGCAGCTAATATATGCATGATCTTGGCTCTAAACCTATTGAAGGGACAGAATACTCGAAAAACCAAGGTCAATGGCTAAGTATGATATCGCGGACAAACTAGAAATAGCCAGAAGGCTATAATAAAACTATAACAGGAGATTACTTGAATTTTGCTGGAGAAAAAACTCCAATCCAGTCATCATTAGAAGGTTCTTCGTTTACAAAATCCACAACGACCCATGCAGTGTCTTCACCCTGTTACCATATTAAACAGAAACAATATTGGCCTCTACTATAATTAATTACATTCAAAAACTCAGAACTGAACTCAAGGAGCAACGCACTTGTGGAGTAAGTCTTGATACTATTATCGATTAATAACAAAAAGTTGCTTACCTTGAGTCCAAGAAGAAGAGGGGTGGCTTGAATGGAGGTATTATCACTAAGAGCAAGTGTGGTTTTATGGATTGCAATCTTTGATAGAGGCTGTTCTCCTATAGCACCAGCTGCACTACCAACTACACTTTTCAAATGACCAATAGCGGCAGTGCAGTGAAAGTTCACTAAGAGAACCAAAATCAACACCACCGTTGAGAGGTTTTTCATTGTATTTTTCTTGGAGGTTCTGATTCAAGAGAGGATTTCCTTCTATTTATTAGTAGAGATTGCCCTTTTTAGCTGGAAGAATTGTTTTATTATAGCTTATGATTGCATATAGAAATCAAGAAAGTTAGCTCTATCACGATTAATCAATCGATTATTTAAATACAACTGTGACTTCACAAAAAGGTGTAGAAATGAAGAAAAATGCAGGCGGCTTATGGTCTGGTTGGTCCATGCAAAGAAATAAGAATCTTGCAAGGCATGTTTGTCATCCTTTAAAAAATTAAATTGTTTGCTATAGTATCATTTCTCCACTATATATTTACACAATAAAATATTCTACATACAAATCAATAAAGTTTTCTTACCCTTTAACCACACGAGACCTAGAATATGAAAAGCAAGCCAAAATACAATTATTTTGGAATATTAAGATAAATGATACCTCGTTGAAAGCTTGTTAGAAAAATCCACTGAGATAAAACCTAAGCGAAGGAAAAGAGTACAGTTACTGATCACTAAAAATCTTTGAGTCGATGCATTTCAATCGTTCGAACCAATTTCTTGAATGTTGATGTTGGCAGTGCTTTTATAAATAAATTAGTCACATTGTGACTTGAGCGAATTTATTGAACATCGATGTCTTCATTTTTTTGAAACTCATGTGTATGAAAGAATTTTGGATAAATACCTAACATTTGATAGAACCTCCTTTGAAATGTGCAATAGAAGCAGTGTTGTCTTCATACAAAATTGTTGAACTATCTTTTGTTGAAGTTAATCTGCATGATGTTTGGATATATGATGGGTCATGTTCCTCAACTATACACATTTTTGGCCTGTTTCATGGATTGTAATAATTTCATAATGATTTGAGGATGTTGCTGTCAATAATTGCTTCAGAGATCTCCATGATATAGTTGTTCATCCACGTGTAAACACGTATCATGTTTGTGGTTTAGCTTTATGTGGGTCAGAGAGATAATCTGTATCTTCATATCCTACTAAAGCAGATCTCGACTTTTGAAAATAAAATAATCTTAAATCAATAGTACCTTTAAGGTAACGAAAAATATGTTTAACATCATTTTAATGTCTTTATGTTGGTGTAGAGCTATATTTTGTAAGGAGATTTACAGAAAAAGTTATTTCGGGTAGACTACAGTTTGCAAGATAAGTTAATATTTCAATTATAATAAAATATTGTACTTCAAGACCAAGAATCTTTTATTTATTTTCAAGTGGACGAAAATGATCTTTTTTCACATAAAATGATTGAACAACTATAGGTGATACCAATGGATGTGCATTATCCATATAAAAGTGTTTTAAGACTTTTATTATATATATATGTAAATTGATGAACAAATAATCCTTCTAGAAAATGTTCAATCTGTAACCCGAGACAAAATTTATTTTTTCAAAACCTTTCATCTCAAATTCATTTTTCAAATATTTCTAGATTTGTTGAGCTCTTCAAAAGTTCCAATTAAATTTAAATCATCAACATAAACTACCACAATTGAAAATCCAACATTTGTTTTATTTATGAAAACACATAGGCAGATATCGTCATTTTTATATCATTCCTTCAACAAATATTCGTTAAGACGATTATACCACATGCGTCTGGATCGTTTCAATCCATATAATGATTTTTGTAATTTAATTGAGAACATTGTTCTCAGACATGTATCATTTGTTTCTCGTACTTTAAGTTCTTCACGAACTTTCATATATATATATGTCACTGTCAAGTGAATCATACAAATAGATAGTCACTATATGCATAAGGCGCATATCAAACCTTTGCGACACAGTCAAAATAATTAAGAATGTAAAAGTAATGGTATCTATTACGAGAGAATATGTTTCCTCATAATCAATTCATAATCTTTGTAATAAACCTTGAGCTACAAGTCGAGTTTTGTATCTTGTAATTTCATTATCTTAATTTATCTTTCATACAAAAACCTATTTGTATCCAAAGGATTACATTTTCAGGTGTTCGAACTACATGTCCAAACATTTTACGTTTCTCTAAGGAATTCAATCCCGCCTGTATGACTTCTTTCCACTTTTTTCAATCATTTTTATGTTGACAATCTTTAACAGATTGTAGTTCAGGATCCTTATTTTTATAATATCAAAAGCTACATTAAAGGCGAAAGTATTGTCTATAACAATATTGTTTCGTTTTCATAATATATGAGATAACATATAATTTATTGAAATCTCATTATTTTCGAACACTTGTGGTTCTTCAAGAACCATATTTTCAATATTTGATTATCAATCTTTCCTAATGTTACTTCTTCTAAAAACTTTTGTTGGTTTTTCTCTTGTGCTTTTCTTCTTCAAGGTAGATAATCTTTTGAACCAACTGGTCGATCATACTTTTGGCGTATTTGAGATTCATTTTCTACAGTAAATTATCCTACATGGACATTAATTTTTGTTGGAATATTTTCTTCTAATCAATATAACTTTGTCACTTTTCTTGTGTCAATAAATATATTTGATAATTGATTTGCAACTCTTTACAAATGAATTTTTTCAACATTTTGGTCATATTGATTGCTGCGGGAATCAAAATGAGATATAGTTGTTTCATTCCAAGAAAGTTTACCTTGTTTAACAGAATGTAGTTTTTTCCCTCCCAAAGTTGGAAAAGTCAATTCATCAAAATGGCAATCTGCAAAACGTGCAGTAAATAAATCACCCGTTACATATTCAAGATACCTAATAATAAATAGTGATTCAAGACTTACATAAATATCAAATCTTCGTTGGGGACCCATTTTAATAAGTTGTAGGGGTGAAATAGGGATTTGAACAGTACAATCAAAAATCCGCAGGTGAGAAATATTAGGTTCATGACCAAATGTCAATTGCAAATGTGATTATTGATAATATGCATTTGGTCTGATACGAATTAATGACACATCATGCATTATGACATGACCCTAACGGAAGTTGAGAGTTTTATTTTCATAAGTAATGGTCTAGCAATAAGTTGTAGACATTTAATAAGTGGCTCCGCTAAACCATTTTGTATATAGACATGCGCAATTGAATGTTCCATAAAAATCTCAATTGACATACAATAATCATTGAATGCTTGTGATATAAATCCACCAGCATTGTCAAGACGAATAGTCTTGATTGAGTAATCGAGGAGTTGCGCTCGTAATTTTATTATTTGAGCAAATAGTCTAGCAAAAGCTACATTTTTAGTGGAAAGTAGACAAATATATGACCATCTAATAGAACAATTAATTAATACCATAAAATAACGAAATGGTCCACATGGTACGTATATTGGCCTGCATATATTTCCATGAATTCTTTTCAAAAAAGTTGGAGATTTAATATTGACATTTGTAGTCGAAGGTCTAATGACTAACTTGCCTTGCGAACAAGTTACACATAGATAATCATTAGGTAAAAGAATTTTATGATTCTTTAAAGGATGTTCATGTGAGTTGTTTATTATTCGGCGCATCAATATAGCTCCTGATGTCCAAGTCGATCATGCCAAAGTATAATTTTTTTTTTTTTGGATCAACGGACTCCTGTTTCTGTTTCGTGAAAATATTTGATTCAACCTTTTTTATAAATGTATAATACATACCAAATGGGAGTGTATAAAGTTTTTCTTATTAGTTAAGTCAAGAAAGGTGGAAAGAGTTGACGGTGAAGAAAAGTTAAGTTTTATAACCCGTTCGATATGGATTAAAATCGAATTAAAATTGAAAAACTAGCTGTTATTGTTGACTTTTATTAAACGAGTGGGACCTAATAACGGCCATATTTTCAATTTTAATTGAAATTTAATTGTTACCAAACATGCTCTTAATATTATTTTCTTACATCATCTCAATGTGATATCCACTGCAGCGGATATCTTCAAAACTAAATAAATTTCTTCTAATTTTTCAGAATAAAGTGCATTTTCAATATATAAGTTTGTATTATTTGGTAACATAATACAAACTCTTCTAGAGTCTTCAACGATATTCGATGCACTTGATATCATATTAACATTATTTTCTATTAATGTTAAGTCCAAAAAAATTTATCTTGAAGAATATTATGTGTAATTGCACTATCAATCAAGCAAGTATCTTAAAAATCTATCATGGATCTATAACAAAATAGATTTATCTAAAAAAAACTTGAATTTAAATTTTAAAAAGTAAATATAATTCAATATTATGAAATTAACAATGCATAATAAAGTTTCAATTTTTCGCTAAAAGTAAGAACATATTTCAAATTTAATTTCTAAAATGAAAGGAAACACTAAAAAGTAAACTAATCTATATCTTCAATCACACCACCTCTAATCGAATGGTTAATATTCACATTTGGATCAACAAAGAAATCAGAGATGTTCAAATGAGTCACATCAATTAGATCATCATAATCAGCGAAATTTATATCTACTTTTCCTTTTCTATTTCCATTTCCCTTGATTGATTTTTGGTAGAGGTCCACAAGGTGTTTTGTTGTACGATAGATACATGCCCAATGTCCTTTCATTTCACATCTAAAGCAACTTTCTTCATGCTTTTTTTTGGATGTACTACTTTTGTTTGCTTTGTACCTTTTGAAATTGTTGTCTTGTTGCTGATAGTTTTGTTGATTATTTCTTCTATAATTTATTCCACGTGCACGTTCGTTTCCACATCCAAATTCGTGTCCACGTTCTTGTCTTAATATTGTATTTGCTTCAAACAATGCAATACCATGTGCTTCAGGCAATGGTACAAAATCAGTTGAACCTAACCCATGATTTTTCATCAACAGTTCAGCCACAAGCAAGCAAGATATGAGTTCTAAGTACCTTTTAAAGCCATACTCACGATATTGCTGCTACAAGAGCACATTCGTGACGTTAAACAAGAAAACCTTTCCTCCAACATATTTTCATAAGTGGTTTTTACTGCAGACAAAGTACTCACTAACAGTTTTGAAATCTTGCAAACGAAGGTACATCTACTCGTACGGGGCTTTAGGGAGGACTATAGTTCTTTGATGATCAAATCTTTCAGTTAATTTTTTTTTTCAAAGAACATGTTGATCTTTCTCGATGAGATATTCAGTTTTCAATTCATTGTGAAAATGTTGACGAATGAAGATGAGTACTTTTACACGATACTGCAGGGATTTTTTGTTTCATTCTATTATTGTCTTTTCCAAACCTTTTGAGACAAAATGAATATCAGCATCGAGTACCCATGACAAATAATTTTTTCCAAATATGTCAAGTGCAGCAAACTCAAATTTTGTAATGTTTGTCGTTTGATTAACTACACAATAAAGTAAAAGTAAATACAATTAGTTTCGAAAAATATGATTAAACATCACTTAATAGTAACATCATGTAGTTAATATCGACATGACATAAATTACATGTTTCTTTCAGGTATAAATACTAATTGAAAATAATGTTTTTCGAAATATATGTTATTTCGGAAGCATGTTGTATTTTACTATTATTTATTCAATAACATTATATCAATATTTTTCTAAAATATTGAAAAATATAATTTATGCTTTTCAGGATAAAGTAATATTCTTCTACAATTTCTAAAATTACAATATTGTGCTACTTCAAGAGCAGCAAAGAAATATTTGTTATAGACAGATCTACGATTAATATTTTTCTAGAATATTAATTATAATATTGTGTCACTTTAAGAACAAAAAGAATAAATATAATATACATGAACATTAATTAATTTTACCAAATGCATATAATTAAAAAATTGACTGCGGCACTGCAGCTGTAACTATCTCAGAATTATATTAAAAAAATTATTGAATAGAATCTTTACAAAAATTCTACTAAACTTTTGTAAACATTAATTAATTATGCATGGCTACTGGTGTGACTAATATAAATACATAATTGAATTAAGAATTAATGCTGCGAACAGTGAATTAATGGAAATGTAATGATTGCATATTCTTGACTTTCTGGATGCAATGAATTGTAAAACCAAAATCTAGCCAATGTTTGAGACTCATTCTTTCTCCTTTTGCCCTATTCATTTTTGGACCTTGTTACATGTACAAAATGGTGTACAAAATGATATTCAAAATGGTGTCCAAAATGGCCAAGTGGCCCCTCCAATAGGGAGCCGTCACTTGACCATTTTGGACACCATTTTGTACCCCAAGAATAATCCTTCATTTTTTTACAGTACTCTTTTCAAACACATATTCTCCAAATAAAATAATATTACATACAAATCTAAAAAAATTCATCACTTTTTCACCACACATTCTCCCATCAATTACTATTCAAAAATTAATTCTTCCTAAAAAAAAATGGGGGCTAAACACCCAACTATTGTGCCAAGATTTTATTCTTGGGTGCCGTGAATTGATAGATGAACACAGTGGCTGGTGGCCATAGAAAATGTGATGCTTTATTAAAAAATAAAAAAAATAAAGGATAAAATTCACATTGATAGATGAGCAAGAGTGAAAAACGTGTAATTCGCATGTGTGTATATATATTAAATTTTCGTGCTGATAACGTGTTGTGAAAAGAGATGAGAAAATAAAAGTTCATATACTTGTGTGTATTATAATGAGAACAAAAATCTTATATTTATATGGAATGATTAATGATACAATTGTAATAATTTTTAGGGCTGCGGTGATACAATTGTCATTCACTAATAAATTTACAATTTATAAATATGCAAAATTTAGTAAGTTTCTCTCAAATAGTCATTTCCCATATTGCTTCTATTTGAGTATTTAATCAAAGAGGAAAGTCTGGTTAGATGAAAAGAATTTGTTGATTAGTATTTTACCGTCAACATCGTCTTCCAAATTAATAAAAATTACTTAATTGCTTGTTATATCGTAAGATATATCTTTCATGTAATAGCTGTGTGGTATTCTAAGTTACCACTACACTGCAGCATAAAGTTGTATTTAAAAACATCGCCGCAACCTTCATTTTACTGCATTTTTGGTGGAAGATCGGTTACGATATGACGTCGCCATGGCGAAGCTAGAAAATGATATTAGGATGGATTGAAATTTAAAAAATTTCGAATAAACTCACGGCACAAGAAATCAAGTTTCGAAGCCTATTCTCGTGACATTCAAGATATAAAAAAAAAATACGGAACTCAATGAAAAAAAAAAAAAAGATATTCCACTAAATTTTTGTATTTTTTTTACCAAATAGAAAATCGATTCTTGCTTTGAAAAATATAAATTGACCGAATCATGATAGAAATAAGCAAAAATACATATCCACCAATGAAAACTTAAAAAAATTACTTAGCGAGTGCTCTTTTAATAACTTTGACGACTAATCTTTCCAAATAACTGAAAGCTTGATCGTAACACGCAGTCGATAATATATCACTATAATCCATATGTTATTGTCTCGAAATATTATTAGGTGTATTTATCAATTTTTTATGTCACCACATTTCAAAGTGAGTGAAAAATCTCAACCAAAGTGAGAAAAATCAACTATGAATTTCGAGGGTCAAAGAAATCAAATTTAATTTACGTCCCTTTTTGGCTCGATTTCAAGAATATACTTATATATAGATTACTTTATAAATAAATAATTTTTAACAAATATTCTATTAATTGTCAATATCGAAACTAGAAAATTATTTATTTTGATTATACTATCTTTTTTATGGTCAAAATAATTAATTTCTTTTTATAAATATGAATAAGTAATATATGAAAACATAGAAATAAAAAAAATTAATTACTTTTAAATTTAATAAAATATGTAGTGTCTTTAAGTACTAAAATAAGTAATTTACTTCTAGATCTAATCAATACAAATTATCTATAATAAAATTTAATTAATAATTATAACTAAATTTAGTCAAACATGCATTAAATAGAATATCTAATTTGACAATAAAATATTCACGTTTCATGAATGTCACGAAAATAGTAATTAATAATCGTAGAATCTTTAATACAATTGGAATAATTGAGCATTGAACTTGGTTCGAGATTCAAACTAGAGATGGACTAACTCTAATATTTGGGCCAAAATTTACAATTTAAGGATTTTATATTGGGCTGTGGACAATGCTGGGTTGGACTAATGCTAATATTTGGACCAAAATTTACAATTTCTTCTTGGGAAATTATAAAAAATTAGGGGTTTGAAGATTAAAATTAAAAAATAGGACTAAGTTTTATTATTCAAAAATCAGGTACTATATAAAACCCTAACCCTAATTTATCACTCACTCACAACTCTCTCTCTCTCTCTCTCTCTCTCTGTAGATCTACCGCCGAACTCTTCCCAAATTTACTCGAAACCTAAATCGAGATTCCCCAAGGTGGTGGCGGCGTGCAGGTGATGGTGGCGGTTGCAAAGGTGGTGGTCGTGCGGACGATGGTTGAGTTGACTTTGAGTTGGTGGTTTGCATATGGTGGCGATCGCGAAGGTGCAGTGGATGCGCAGCGCCCTACGGTGATCGAATGCCCAAATCAAACAAACCCTAGATGAGTTGGGCAGCGGCGATTGGTGTCGTCGGCAGCAGCGGCATTTGGTGGTTGTGTTGTTTTCAGTTTGTAAATGGTTGTGTTTTAGTGGTGGTGTTGGTGGTTGTTCAGTGGTGGTGGTGCGATGATAGTCGTGCAGGTTGTTTGTTGGTGGCGAAGGGAGTGATGGTGGCTGTGGCGGTGATGACGAGGGTAGTGTGTCTCTCTATTAGTGTGATCTTGTGGAGGTGGTGTGTGACCAAGTATTTAACCTGTGGCCTAAAAATTTTGACAATATGTGACTGAAAAATAATCTGTGACCAACTAATTTAAAAATATGTGATCTCGAAATAATCTGTTATCAAAAAATTTGACTATATGTGACTAGTAAATAAATCTATAACATATAATTATGAATCTGTGACCATTAATCACAAAATGTGGCTTTATTTAAAAAATATTTTTAATTAATTAAATACATACCTGATTTTTGAATTTTCAAACTATTTTACCTTATTTTTGAATTACGGTAAAGAATACACATTAGATATAAATTTTTCCCTTTCTTCTTAAGGATTATATATGGGCCGGACAGCCCATCACTACCTCCGTCCCTGAACGTCGCTAAGTGGTGAATTTTGAAACAAATTAAGTTTAATAATCCACTCGAGAAAAACTATAATTTTGGTGATTTACTCGTGATTTTGCTGAAAGTTGGGTTACCTTGGATAAATATACCTGAAAAAAATAGCTTACCCTTTTATTTACACTGTACTATTAGTCGAAACAAAAGGGATGCTTGATTTTTTAGCTTATACTTTTAAGCAGTGTTCTAAAAGGCGCGCCTTGACATGAGGTGTGGCCAAAACGTCAAGTCAAGTGGCTTAACTTCTTATTTAGCGGTCAACTTGGCGCGCCTAGGAGCAATTATGCACGCCCTTTTTTTTATTAAAAATTCTTTGAAGTTAAAAATTATTAAATGCTAATTTCTTCAGTTTGCCCTAATTTAAAATCAAAACAACCATTTGAACCCAAAAGTCAAGTGCCCAATGAATCTTATTTACGGTAGATAATTTCTTAAGAGGGTTGTGATGATAAGGAGTATGATGGGGTGGAAAATGATATAAGAGAACCCGACGAAGAGAATTTTGTATTAGAAGACACAGATGATGAATTAGATGAAGAAGAGGTTACTGATTTGGAGTCCGATAAAGAGTTAGATAAAATTTAAGTTCCTATACTATTTACTTACTATTTTGTATTTAAATTTGAAACTTATATTTTTGTCGAAAATTTTGAAAAAAATGTATAAAGTTCATATAAATCTGTTTAAATATTTAATAAAAATTATTTTTAATTGATTAAAAATTAAAATAAGAAAACGCTTTTTTACGCATATGCCTCGCCTAAGCTCGTCTAGCCCATAACTCAACCTCCACGTATCGTCACACATTACACCTTCTAGAACCTTGCTTTTCAGAATAGATTTACTCCATAAATAGTTTTTGTAGTACAGCTTTCAATTATTGAGTGTGAATGTGTGATTCAATAGAAATATAAAATTAAAAAAGGGAATAATAATATATTCCCCACGTATCTCCACTAACCTCTATGATTGAATAGAAATATAAAATTAAGAAATAGAATAATAATATATTCCCCACGTATCTCCTCTAAGCTTTATGATTGAAGTCAAAAGAAAGATCACAACTTCACGTTGCGCGCATGGGGAGATTGGTGTTACATTGGTTTTTTTTTTTTTTTCATTGGTTCATCAAATGTAATTCAATCAATCCCTTTTTTTAAATTTTTTTTTTTTCAACAATT
This sequence comes from Fraxinus ornus, assembly GCA_903798235.1. NCBI lineage: Eukaryota > Viridiplantae > Streptophyta > Magnoliopsida > Lamiales > Oleaceae > Fraxinus > Fraxinus ornus. The sequence continues at coordinate 18,137 of CAIGRF010243045.1, forward strand.
CAACTTATTTACACATCAATAGGTCGATCTCCGTCGGGGGCGTTGCCACCGAACCCCCACGTTACTTGTCATATTTTTAGTCATTTCTAATTCTGTCGATATTGAATTTGTTTTCAATTTATTTTTCAGTTGTAAGATATCATTCTCAAAGTACCTACATTTTTTATAGCTTATCTACATTAGCAAAATACATAAAATAGTTGTCAAGTTGATAGTTACATTCAGACACACAATGTTTAATTAAACAAAACCCAACCTTTTTGAAAATTAAACTTGATTCAA
>CAIGRF010243081.1:1856-26561 GCA_903798235.1 Fraxinus ornus
AATCGATTTACATGGCTTATTTTTGTTGATCATACAGTAGTATGTTTATAATTTACATTATTCGAACAATTTAAATGTCAATCTAATTTTTCCTTTTCCTGTATAATATTTTACCAGGGGATATTCATGGTCAGTATTCTGATCTTCTAAGACTTTTTGATTATGGTGGATTACCTCCACAATCGAATTACTTATTCTTGGGGGATTATGTGGATCGAGGGAAGCAAAGTCTAGAAACCATATGCCTTCTGCTAGCGTATAAGATAAAGTACCCTGAAAATTTTTTTCTTCTGAGGGGCAACCATGAATGTGCATCAGTAAATCGCATATATGGGTTTTATGATGAATGCAAAAGAAGATTTAATGTTAGGGTTTGGAAAATATTTACAGATTGTTTTAACTGCCTGCCTGTGGCAGCTCTTATTGATGAAAAGATATTGTGCATGCATGGAGGACTTTCTCCTGATCTGCACGATTTAGATCAAATAAGAAATCTACAACGTCCGACTGATGTTCCAGAAACTGGGTTACTTTGCGATCTATTATGGTCAGATCCCAGTAAAGATGTCAAAGGATGGGGAATGAATGATAGGGGAGTGTCCTATACATTTGGCCCTGATAAGGTGACGGAATTTCTTCAGAAGCATGATCTTGATCTTATTTGCCGAGCCCACCAGGTTTAAGCACTTGTAAGATGTTTGTTAATCTACCTGTACCTGGAATCTCAGTGACTTGTATGCTTTTTGATTTATTTCAGGTAGTTGAAGATGGATATGAGTTTTTTGCTGATAGACAACTTGTCACGATATTTTCTGCCCCGAACTATTGTGGAGAATTTGACAATGCTGGTGCAATGATGAGTGTGGATGAGACTTTAATGTGCTCTTTTCAAATATTAAAGCCGGCAGAAAAGAAACCAAAGTTTGGATTTGGGAGCACAACTACAGCGAAGCCGGGAACCCCTCAAACAAAAACAAAGGTAATAAATTGCATGGAGATAATATAAAAAGTGATTAAGTAGATGTTTGAGCATGTTTAACTAAGCTAGACTTTTAAGTAAATTAGCTTGTTAACATAAATATTTTTTTATTTTTTTCCTTACTAGGAAGAAAAATGGATGATATGAAAAGTATGTTTGTAAACTAAAAGTTATAAAACCCTTTTTCTTTTGAACTTAGCCAAACGTGCTCGAAGTCTACATTCACTAAAGAATGTGGCTATGTTTGCAACGAGTATTTTGAAACACACAAACAGACTGACCTGTGATTTTTCAAAGATGTAGGACATGGGACACATTGGATACATGTAGTTTACAATTTTAATATTATTACATTTATATATTATATCTTCATTTTATGTTTTTTATTTTTCAATAAAAACTCTATTTTTAATTTTGCTTTTGGTGGTGCAATCTCTTGAATTCAATATATCTAGATGAGTTTGGGTTAAACTGTATTTTACTACTGCTAGAGAAAGAAAAATGCATATAGTAGATATATAAAAAAATTGACATGAAATGCATAGAAATTTATCACATTGGTCTTACTTTTCTAAACAAATGTTCTAATAATACAAGTTTCCTTTTCCAAAAATTTAAAAAATTGGGCTTACCGTGTTTGTCATGTGTTGAGAAAGTGTTCCTATCGTGTTAAAGAGTTATAAAGGTTATGATAGAGCGTCAAAACGTGCCGAGACACCATGTGGCATATCAAACACGTCCTACGGTGTGTGATGGTTGTTGGTGTCCGACATGTATCAGACCAATACGCCACCCAATAGAAGTGTACATGCTTCATAGCTCATAAGTTTTCAACACTGGATTTATTTTAAAAAATATCGGTTTCAGTTTTTGACCTGCTATATTTTCTTTCTTATTTCAAAGAAAATATGAAAGACTGACAAAATCAGAAAGCTTTATAGGTTTAAATGGGAATATAATGAAAACAAGTTGCATTTACACGAGTTTTGATATTTGAACTTCATGATGCCAAATCCATCATGTTAATATTGATATCATTGTTCATAGTTCAAAGTCGAAGTGTCATGCATTCTTTATATCTATCTCAGCATTTTTGTATAAAATCGCTTCTTTTTGAAATTTTGCTGTTTCTAGTAAACTTTATTCTTGTCGTTTACCAGATTCTTTTCCTTAATATTGTCGTGATTTTCTTCTTAAGCCGTGAGCTTTGTACCTTTAATGTTTCCATCACCTTATCATTTGTGTTCAAGGAAAGCAATTCAGTGACTTTTGGACAGAATATTAATGGTATTTATTACTGTTTTCCTTGCAGTCATTCTTTGGCGCAAAAATAGGATGAGTTCCATTAGGTTGAGAGACCCGAAACTGCTTTCTGGAATTTTTAGCATTGAAGGTTAAAGGGCTGCGTCGAAGTTTAAGAAATCATCTGGCATGTGGGTAAATTAGAGTCTGCAGGCACTGGTGAAAAATGAAATCTACAAGATTTTCTTCCCAAGAGAAAATTTTGAGGTCTGTAATAAGTTTTCCCTAATGTATAATCCCAGCCAATCTAGTGGTGGTTGGATTCTTGTCAACTGCAAATTTGCTGACCCTAGTTGTCGATTGGAAGAAATGAAAATGAAAACTAGTGTGATGAACCTTGTACTTGGAACGAGGACAAAAGATAAATCGGTCGTGTGACTATGAGGACTGTACATCATGAAGTGCTTTATTTTGCAAGTGTGTCGCCGTTTTCGTATGTTTCCAACAAGGCATTGCACGATGGTGTTACGGAGGTGAATAGGCTGAACCTATTGAAAGCCTCTGTTGGAGTTGAATATATTTTCATATCTTGCATAACAAAATGTGATACAATATGATGACAGCAGAAAGTTACTAAGAAACAACGAGAGATTGGATCTTAGAGTTCAATTTTCATTCTCAACTTATCGGTGGGCATGAAATTTTCTGTGACTTTTAGAACTTATTCATGTTGGCTCTCTTTACCTGACTCGTTTTTGAGGAAAAGCTTAAAGTGGTTTTATTTCATTCGATTTCATCCATGCACCAATTCATTCATTTATGATTTAGCATCAACAAAAGGAAAATCCCTTATAAATGAAAAAACTCGTGATCTTTCTGTTTTTGTTACCTCTTGAATATAAAAAATTGAATCCATTCAATTTCTAATCAATTTAAATATTCCCTCTTTCCTTTCTAATCAATTCTAAGGGCCATTTTTTTTAATAAATATACTCTTAGGCTAGGTTTGATAGGCTTTATTTTCCTTGAAAAATGGAAAATATAAAAATGGAAAATATTTTCCTTTTCCATGTTAAATACATGTATGATTGGTAAAATTTGACAAGGAAAAGATTATCCCACTCCCCACGCGCCCAAGTTCCTTGTTTTTGGGGTGGGAAAATGATTTCCAGATCTAGCCCCATTTTTTTTTTTTGCAATGAAAATAAATTTCATGATCAATTGTAAAAAATAAAAAATAAATAAAAAATTCACTTTAATGGATAATTTTCATGTAAAACGAAGCCACATGAACACTAAATTTTGGTGAAAAATAGTTTTCGAGCAAAATTTTTATTTTTATTTTTTTTACTTTTTAGTAATGTTAACAAATTTCATAACCAATTGTAAAAAAAAATCATTTTAATGGACAATTATCATGTAAAATAAAGCCAAACGTGAACAAAAAGATCCAAAATTTTAAAAAAATTTCGGGTGAAAAAATATACCAATCAAACACATTTAATTACAATTCCCAGTAAAACAATTTATAGAAAAATAAACATTTTCTTTCCAACCATTTTTCACCCTTGCAATCAAACGGTATATTTTTTAAATTGTTCTCAAATTTTCCCACTTCGTCAAACTAAGTAAAGTTAATGTGAAATTTTGGTTCATTTAGATGCTCTCGCTTATTTTTTGCCAAAAATTCAAAAATCTAGACATTTTTAACCCTTGTTTGATTTTCATTTTTTTCTATATATATTTTTCTCTATATTCTTTTCAACTACACATTTTCAATAAAACAATATTGCAAACAAGCTCAAAAATTTTTCTTATTTTTTAATCACACATTCTCTATCAATGATCAATCTATTATTCCAAAATGTATTCTACGTTAAAAAAAAAATAAAAAAATAAAAAAATAAAAAAAAACTTTCTCGATTAATTGACATGAATGAAATTTTGATAATGTGATACGATAATCTTGTATGATAGAATATCCATATGTAACCCCTGTTTGGAGCCCATTTTATGGGGGAAAAGAATGAATTTTTGTACGGTTGAGCTCTAATTTCAACCATACTTTTTTGACTTTTATCTCACATTGGTGGAACCTACCTCACTATGTAATGGTCAAAAATCTCATTTTTTAGACCAGAAAATAGGCTCCAAACAGGGGCTTAATTAAATTTTCGGAACTCAGAAATATAAATTCAGATAAAATGAAATTTTTTTAGTAAAAAAGTTTTGTTAATGAAATTCACTACAAAATGAGAATATACGTCACTTTAACTTTAAAAAAAATATATATATATATATAGAGAGAGAGAGAGAGAGAGAGAGATTTTTATGTTTATCCCTTTTCTAGTTGTCTTGTCTTCTCTCGTAGATAACTTTTTTTTTTTCCATTGAAATTTTGCCACTGTCACATGAAAGTCTAATCATTAAGTTCACACGTCTCTCTCTCTCTGGCTGCGTTAATCTTGCCTCCGCTGATTTTCATTCTTCATCTTAAATTGTTGTAACAATTTTACTTGAATTTTCCCTTTTCGGGTTATGGGCAGTTCTCTTGATGAGTTTGAAGTAGAACTGATTCTTAGCCACCAGTGATTTCGTATCTTAAATTACTGTTTTTCAATTAGGTTAATCGGAGCAGATGAGATCTTGAGGAAATCCCAAATTTTGGGTTAATGAGATGATGTGAATTTATAGGCCAAGAAATTGATTTATTGGAAATGGGAAGTAATTGCAAGACTATAGTGTGGTTTAGGAGGGATTTGAGAATAGAGGATAATCCTGCTTTAGCTGCTTCAGCAAGGGATGGGAGTGTATTACCAGTGTTCATTTGGTGCCCAAAAGAAGAAGGTCAATATTACCCCGGTCGAGTTTCCCGGTGGTGGCTGAAGCAGTCTCTCATACATTTGAAGCAGTCTTTGCAATCTTTTGGGGCTGATATGGTATTGATTGAAGCACAGAGCACTCTTTCTGCTCTTTTGGATTGCATCACTGCTGTTGGGGCAACAAAATTAGTATACAACCATCTTTATGGTAAGCTTTTGTTCTTGCTTTTTTTAGCTAATTATATATTTATGTGCAAGTACTAAGGATCGAGTCAGTAGATATAGGAATGAACTGAACAGATTGGGAAAAAAGGATTCAAGTGGCGGAGTCTAAATTTATTGGGAATAAGTTTGGTGCTCATGGTTTAAAAAGGCGGTAGTGAGCCCGCATCACTGTGAGGCGCATGTAATACGTCTCGAGGCGGTATTTTTGAGGCTAAAAATATGAGGCTCGCGCCTCTAAATCTCAGGCGCACGCCTCAAGACGCGCGTCCATGGAGCATAAGGCGTGCGCTTCATTTAAAATTTGATTTTTCAATTGTACGAAACAAAACAAAACAATAAAATACCTAGAAAATTAAACGGCCGCTAGAAATTAGAGGACAAAAAAGGGAACAGATTCAACATAAATTCAAAAACTAATAAAATACCTAGAAAACTAATCTTGTTCATTTAAAATCCTCATAGCTCCAACATATATTTTTTTCATCTATTTGCATTCAGGTTTTTCACAGTTATAATTTTTTGAATTGTTTTTCTCTCCATTTCCAGATCCTGTTTCACTTGTTCGTGATCACAATATTAAACAAAAGTTGGTTGAGCTTGGCATTAATGTGCAAAGCTATAATGGAGACTTGTTGAAGGAGCCTTGGGAAGTATATGATGACAATGGACATGCTTTTACTAGGTTTGATGCATATTGGCAAAAGTGTTTATTCATGCGAAGAGCACCTGTTNAAGCTATAATGGAGACTTGTTGAACGAGCCTTGGGAAGTATATGATGACAATGGACATGCTTTTACTAGGTTTGATGCATATTGGCAAAAGTGTTTATTCATGCAAAGAGAACCTGTTTCACATCTTCCTCCGTGGCATTTGGTGCGAGCTGAAGGTATGCTGTATATTTATCAAAGTTCTTCCTACAGTTTTCATTGAAATCCAGTTCTTGGTTTCGGTCTATGGTTTTACTTGGAATTACAGTATATCATTCAAATTATCTGTTCATTGCTTGTGTAGTCTCATTCTTTTTTACCATTTCAAGCAGTTATATAGACATGGACCTTGTGAGTCAATGCTGAATAGTCTACTAGCCGAAAGGAAGAATGAGAATGAAATATGAAACATAAAAAGAAAATGTGGAGAAAATCTAAAAGAGAAAGCTGAATAGTTGTTTGTCTGTTGTGTTGACAGGAAGTACTGAAAAGTGTTCGATTGAGGAATTAGGTCTCGAAGATGAATCAGAGAAGTCTAGTAATGCCTTATTGGGAAGAGGATGGTCACCTGGTTGGAGCAATGCTGATAAGGCTCTAACAGATTTTGTAGATCATCATCTGCTAGACTACTCAAAGGACAGACTCAAGGTCGGTGGGAACTGTACATCCCTCTTGTCCCCGTATCTTCATTTTGGGGAACTCAGTGTTCGAAAAGTTTTCCAATCTGTGCGTATGAAGCAAATACTTTGGAAAAATGAACAGAACTCTGTTGGAGAAGAAAGTGCGACTCTTTTCCTTAGGGCTATTGGTCTTAGGGAGTATTCCCGCTACATCTGTTTTAACTTCCCTTTTACTCATGAAAGATCATTGCTGAGCAACCTGAAATTTTTCCCTTGGCATGCTAACATGGCTCATTTCAAGGCTTGGCGACAGGGCCGAACTGGTTATCCTTTGGTTGATGCTGGAATGAGAGAGCTTTGGGCCACTGGGTGGATTCATAATAAGATTAGAGTAATTGTTTCCAGTTTCTTTGTAAAGTTTCTTATTCTTCCATGGCAATGGGGAATGAAGTATTTCTGGGACACACTTCTGGATGCAGACTTGGAAAGTGATATCCTTGGTTGGCAATATATATCAGGAAGCTTGCCTGATGGGCATACGCTTCAGCGTATGGATAACCCCCAGGTTATAATACAGTTTCCCTATTTTTTGCAGAGGAATACAATTTCATGAGTTATTTTTTCTTCTATTATGATTTCATGTCTAACTTTGTTGCCTATAACTTTAAGAACTTCCTAAAATTTATGTGCAAGAAGAAAATGCTCAACTGTGGCAAGGTTTTATGGTATAATTTTACATTTTCTTTATTTGTTATATGCAGAAATAACGAATTGTCAGTGGCACGGAGTTTGTGAATAACTAGTTCCTTAACTTTTAAGTTGAGAACTGTCAACTGTGGAAATTGAAACACATTCACAAACAGAAAATATAGGTGAAAGTCTCTAACTTTAATGAAAGGCCTTCATAAAAACCTCGTAGAATCGAGAATGAAGTTTTGATTGTGTACATGCGATATCATGAATTAGTAACTACATCCAATTTCCAAAAAANGAATTAGTAACTACATCCAATTTCCAAAAAAAAAAAAAAACACAACTGTGTCGAACTTTCCATTTTTGGAATGAAATAAGAACGAGATCAAGCCTTATTCCGTGCTATTTACATGAGGAACTTTTCATTTTTGGAATGAAAGCACTCCTTGACTTGGAAATTAGATGTTCTAGATTTGGTTCATTTTGATGCTTGTAGTCTCGTATCAATTAGCACATTAGGTGGTGCATGTTATTTGGTTGATTTTTTCATATAATGTGAACCGAAGCTTTAAAAAATAAAGATCTTGTCTTGCAAGTATTCAACCGTTGATGCTAAAAGAGAAAGTGCCAGAATCGAAATGCATTTGTATAGACAATGGTAGTAAATATGGAGTTGAGGCAAAAAAAAAAAATCCATGAAGAGTACTGCAGATGAAATAGGATTTGAGTATCAAAGAACTGTTTGAAAACGCGTGAATAGTGAAAAATACTGTAGTTGGACAGTTTAAAAAGAAAATAATATTGACTTTCGAATTACTTGTGTAACCTAAAATCACTTCCCAGATGAGGGAGAGGATCGAGGAGATGAAACCTAAAACGTTCGAACAGATCTAGGATAGTTGTGGAGAAGACGAAGCCTTAAGACCTAAATATTTTAATACTTCCCCTTATGCTGGTTTGAAAATATCTAATGCTTTCAACTTGCTTGTTAGAGTTTCAAATGGTCTTTTCTGGAGCCTTTAGTACGTCTGCTAGTTGCTTCTCAGTTGGAACCAAGGGCATGCACATGAATCCTACTTCAAGCTGCCTTCAATATATTGGTGGTCTACCTCAACATGTTTGGTTCTAAAACGTACATTTTGTTTCTTGTGGTTTTTTTTAGCTTGTTATTTAATTTTCATATCCATATTCACATAGAGGGAAAAGGAAAAGATGGTGTTCTCTTCATTTTGACCACCAAGATTAGCTCATTAGGTCTGAAACCCCGAAGATAAATTCGTTGATCCCTTTTGTCAATTTGTTTTCCAGGTTCAGGGATTCAATTTTGACTCGGATGGTGAATATGTGAGGCAGTGGTTGCCTGAGCTAGCAAGAATGCCAGCTGAATGGATTCATCACCCATGGGATGCACCTCTTACCGTGCTTAAAGCAGCAGGAGTGGAGCTAGGATTTAACTATCCAAAGCCTATAATTGATATAGATTTGGCCCGAGATCGACTAATAGAAGCCATAATGGTCATGCAACAAAAGGAAGCAGCTGCAAAGGCAGCAAATGCCAGTGGAACAGATGAAGTTGTTGGTGATAACTCGGACACTCATGAAAATGAGGCCATTCCGAAGGTAGTGTTGAAGGAAAAGATTCCTTGTCCCACAAGCTCGTCCCATGATCAAAAGGTGCCATCAATGCAACATTTCAAGAATAGTCTACTGAATAAAAAGAGACCAAAGCCCACAGAAGATGAGAAGCTGATAAAAAATGACTTGCATAGTTGCAACAAGGGAGATTCTAAACCAGATGACGACTTGTGCTCTACAGCAGAATCTTCTACAAAGAAACAGACAACTTGCAGTAGAAATTCTTTTTCTGTTCCCGAAACCTTATCTTCAATTTCGAAGGACAATTATTATCTGGGCCAAGACTCTTATCACCTCAAGCATGGAATTAATGACGAGATTGACCTGCGAGAGACTTCAAGCAAACACGGTAAGATGCTGCAACTAAAAGGGCCTATTTTCTTTGCTTCTTTTATGCCAGTAAAAACTCAAATTATATCCTTCTTTTATAAGGTAATTGACCGGCCTATTCACTAAGATTTTTATTTTATTTTGCGTCCCTTAGTGAAACCACAAGATACCGTGGCTTTTAATTATCTGGTTTCTTGTTATTGTTAATAAAATGACCACAAGATTAAGGAGAATTAAAAGGATAATCATCCCGAGTAGTTTCAACAAGCTTCTTCAAACCAAGTTAGCTGCTTTGAGGATGCAATGATGTGAAAGAGCCCTAGTCTATTATAACTCTACAAAATTACTTTATTGAAGGAAAATTTGAGGTTCTGATGAGGAAAAAAAAACAGTACAGGAAAGAGATGTTAATGCTGTTTTCCTATCTTAGGTTGATATTAAATACATCTTTTTTGTATGCAGGAGCCACATGACTGCAGATCCTCCAGAATTCTTTCTGGTGAGGAAAAAGAGATTAAGTAATATATAAATGCTGCAACGTGACAGTTTATTACTGCGGTATGTCTTAGTCACTTGTAAAATAAGTACTCGATATTTAAATAAATATTGTTCGGTTTGTTTTCTTTGTTAGCTTGATCTAATAATTCTCTTGGCAGTACATTGAATAGTTTTATGTGAACAAAAACAAGCCAGTTACTCATTAGTCACCTGAAAATTTCATTGTATCAAAGCACTAGTTTCTTCACCGAGTGTTGCAATGCCCGATTCCTATGCGCCAGAAAATTTCATTCCTTCCTCTTCGTCATCCTTTCACCCTTCACTCCGTGATCCATAAATCCTTTGAGAATAACAAGTGTCTTATCTCCCCTATGGTTCACGCTGAAGCCCCTGATCGATCTTTACCTTAACCAGTTACACCTCATGGAAATTTCAACTCCATAAAAACCTTGTCAGTTGTGATTTGATGGATTCATAGGTAGAAGCAGAGCTCGTCCCCCTGCCATTTTGAAAACTGACAATGGCGAAATGGTAAATCCAGCTTAATCCTTTTGGGTTCGTCAATATCAACTAATACTCAATGCTATTATCAGCTCACTCTCTCACATAATCATACCATCCATAGCCTCTGCCAAAACATGCAAGGCCGAGAGTACCATACATATACAGACCAGTGCAAAATTTCCCAACAAGTCTACACTTACGTGGCGCAGTCAATCCTGAAAACCGAACATCATAATCCGGCCATCCTCAAAGCTGAAATTCACTCGAGTTAGGAAGAAAAGTTCACAGATAGAAAACCGTGCTATGAGATTACAAAGATTGATTTCCGACACATGAAGTTGGTCAAAAGAGAGAAATAGGAAATGATTTGTTTCAGTTAGAAGGCTTCTTGAGATATTCACTTACATAATAATCTTATGAGCATCAATCTTCATAGTTTTTCATAAATATCTCCCAATATAAGCATCGAATTCAAGCCTATAATGAGATATTATGAGATTTTTGTCATGATTTCATTCGTATGAACTGTGTCTAAAGTTTTGTGCCACACCTGAAGAGCTTCTCATTTAACTTTTAAGGAAGCCTTAATTGTTTGTTATCATTAAACGTGATCAAAATTATTTTGGTAGCACAACCCGATTTCCTTGACAAAGGGTAGATGTTAAAGTTGCTATAGAAGTTTGTCAAAATTCTCAAGACTATTAAAAATTGGTCACTAATGATAACTGTGAAAGACACGACAACTTTTTTAATTAATACGAATCAATACTGTTTGAACTTTTCTACTTCGCTCTACTATTTTTCGCTTGTTTGCACTACATAACCGAATTATTTGGCATTTTAGTAAATGATAAAACTTAAGAAATTGTCTACAATTATTAGAAAATTCGAAGATTTTTTTTTTTTTTTTGACCCTTTGGTTTCTTCTAAAAAACGCTAAAAGAGAGCCTCCAATCTTCAAAGACGCATCGATATCCATGCATATTTTGCTTGTGTTTGGTGTAGATTAAAAGTTATATACATGTATGTGTGAGCGTGAGCGTGAGAGAGAGAGTTAAAGTCGACAATTAATCTTAATAATACATTTAATGAGATTCACAACTTTTCGTTCACACATTTTATAAATTTTTATCAAAATCAACTAAAAATCTAATTTTAATCTACACCACATGGCTTTGATAAGTCCCAAAATTATGAATTTTGATAAAAACACCGGTCACGGCAATGAAACCCATTTTCTGTAGTCAAGTTTGGCTTCATAATTGATAATTAAATTAGGTCTTATCACGGTTGAGGAATATAACTCTTAAAACTCCATCAAACAATCTTATTAACTTAATGCGGGTCGGGTCATGCTGGTTTGTGATCCTTGAAAGGGCGACCCAACCCATCCCAGTCCGAGTCTCAAGATGTCATGAACAGCTCAGCCCAAGTTTAATGTAGGATCACACTCATAAAACTGTACTTAGTCCCTGTTCAATTTGGATAAAAATCAGAATTTTAGTATATTTTTAAAAAAAAAAAAAATTAATACGTGTGTGATAAAAAATTGATAAAAATTGTGAATTTCATAAAATGTGTAAGTTTTAAAAAATTGAATAATGATACTTGTACATAACGAGTTATAGAAACTTTTACAGATTAATAATGTGTCAAAAAAAAGTGTTTAAGGTTTTTTCCATATCATGTATTTGTAAATCAATCTATAAGTGCTGATGTACATGTAGTACAACAGCAAAAAATTGAGATCAAACGAGGCCTTAATATGTAACACTGATCAACCAATTTTGTCTGGTTTCAATTAAAATTTATATGACACTAGGTCTTAAAATTGAGAACTTGATGGTTCTAGGTATATGACTAATTTTTTATTCAATTTTAAATATATTTTTTTATTATCAATAAATAAATTTATACGAATTTACTTGAATTAATATATATTCAGAATAATCAATTGCTTTATCGATTAAAAAAAAAAGACGTGAAAGTGAAATTAGAAATTTATGCACTATTTTACACTTTAAAATATGTGTGAACAAATAAGTTTTGGTGTGGTAGGACCAAACTACCACGTGCCCACCCGTATGCAAGAGTGACGATCAGGATACAACTCGCTATAAAATTGTAATAGAGGACTCAATTGCTACGAATTGAAAGTTAGGGACCTAATTACTTTATTTCTTTGGGAGAGTTATTCATAAGGTGGTTATGGAGGCCAAATATGCGCGCCAAAGTCGCGCCTCTTTCTATTGAGCTGCAAACCTTCTCCTAAACTCGTGTGATTTTCTCGCTCTTCACTTTTCTCTCTCATCTTCTTGATTCTGATCTCTTGTAATCACCAAAATGCTCGAGTTGGGATTACAAACAAAATAGCATTGAATTCGCCGGAATTCTGTGGTTCTTTTCTGTCATTTTCGGTGAATCGTTAATGGGTCATTAGTTTTCTTGGATAATCATAAATGTCAAGCTTTACAAGATTTGGAGAGAAATATTAGCTGGAATTTTGTCTTAAGATTCTATTCTATTTTTTATTTTTATTTTTCTGGGAAATTGATGATAGGCCAAAAGAAAGGGCATTGGCATCACCTATGAAGACTATGCGGATGGTTGGGACAATTTCTTTGGTGGGTACCCAACGTTTGTCTCAGATGGAATGGCAGATCCTTCTGGTTATGGCAACCCTGAGCAGGTAACACGCTCGTCATTAAGAAATTTTACTTTTAACGAGGTTAACTTTGTTGTAAAAAGTCATTATTTGGTTGTTTTTTCGAAAAGGGGATGTCAAGAGACTTTTCAAGGCAAAAAAATTTGTGTTTAAAAGTGAAAGTTCTTGTAGTTCCATATACCATTGTAATCTTAAATTTGTGAAAGAATTATAGTGTAAATTATAAAAAAAATTGAGTAGGTAAGACACTTTTCTTATTTATTATAGTTATGAAACTCGCTTGTCATAGGGCAAACAAGTGTAGGAATTGTATGAACTATTATGGAAGTACGGGTTATAAAAAAATTTAAATATGTGTTTTAGGACTGCTGAATTTATTAAGAATTCCACAAACTTGAATATGTGTAACATATATGAAAATATAAAGATTGTTCGGAAATAATTTTAAGTATTTTACAAACTTAAACTGTATAATATATTGAAATAAAGAATTGATCGGGATAGGAAGTAGAGAATTAAATGACGAGTTAAGAAGGAAAGGGTAAATAACTAGAAGGATATGCATTTGTTTATGTCATCAAATATTTTATGCTGGAATCGTCTGAATGTCCTTCCTCTAAGCTAAGAACTTCTTAATGAAGTCTTAGTACTACTATACACTTTGCAGACCTTTCTTAACTGAAATTGATGGATAAGTTTAATATCGTCGTTTGCTCTCTTCCATTTACTTTCTTCATTTGAAGGCACTCATTGCTTTGAAGAAGGGTACACAGTTAATCAAGTACAGCAGAAAGGGGAAGCCTAAGTTTTGCCCATTCAGACTTTCTCCTGTGAGTGATTATGTTCTTATCTTCCCTGATAAATGATCTTTTTATGTAATTATGATGCTAATACATTGTTTTATTGATAGTCATGTGAGAAATAGTTCCACTGTATTTGAATTCTTCTATGTATAAAATGTTTTCAATATGTAAGAGAAGTCAAGCCATCAATATTATGTGTTACAATACAAGTTTGGGGGAAGTCTCCAGAGTGTATGAATGTGTACAAGCTTAGAAGGGAAAGTGGGTGGACTTAAAATATGATAAAGATAATGAGATGGGACTCTTAGTTTTCACTGTTCAAGAGACGAGGTAAGGAAAGATTTATGGTGAACTGTTTCTTCCAATCCAGCAATTTGAACTTGGGTGATAATGGAAGGAGAAAGACAATCTTGCCCGATTTATCATTTTTCTCTCTGATTCATGCTACATACCCAGGCACAAATCTTATGTAAATGGTTTATATATTAAATTACACAAGGAAGTGGCGCATTTCAATTTCTTTTTCAACATATGGAAACATACTTTTTCAACATTTGACCTAACATAGCTTTGCAGTGAAGATCTGAAGAAAGCTTATTTCTATATATCGATATAGTGGATATTACAGGATGTTTGAGGATCTTTTGTAGAATTTTCTGTTCTGATTGCTTGTAGGATTTATCCAATTATGAATGTTTTGGCTCAAGTGTAACTGTATGTGCATGAATTTCTTTGAAATTGCCTACAAAGCTAAATTATTGGACATGCCAACTATGGATGCAATAACTACTATAATAATTAATAATTTACTATTATCAGTTTCCTATGTAATGTACTATTTGACAATTTAAAAAATTCAAAAAGTAGCATATCTTTAGATGCAAAGAAATTATCAATAATCAAATCCTTATCTTGTTAATGTTTGTAACTACAATTTAAGTTTTTCTGGTTGAAATTGAAAATTTATATGATGATTTCAACTTAATACATTTCCATAATGTCCTATGCATGAAGCCAACTACTAAACAAAGGTGATAAACTTTTTCATCAGTTAAAATAATTGCTTGCATTAACTGTGTGAAAAGAAATCAAATTCCATAGAAAGTGGATAATTCACAAAACTTTCATATATTTCTTGTTAGTAGAAATGATGTTGAAATAGTTGAGAATCTGAAGTCAAACCAGGCTGTGCAGCATGGTCAAATCCTACCAACCAGAATTTTAGATTTTATGGGGTTAATTAGGATGGTATCGTCCCGTCATTAGATTTTTCTGTAGTTGTATGCTATCTTTAGAAAAATTATAGATTTATGCCTATTGTTCCCTCATACTTTCTTGTCTAGACCGGGTAATTTTTGTTAATATATTCAGCAGCATTCGTGTAGAATGTACTTCACTATCAATGTAAAATAATCAACTTTTTCCTTGTGACACAGGCCTTTTTTTTCGCATCTATAAGAAGAAAATAGAATCATTCTTGGGGACTACATCATCAGTATATGTGGGGCAGGGTGTTGGTGCATGGTTTAGGAGAAACAAGAAAATAAACCGAGAAGTAGCTGATTTTTTTATGTTCAACATTAATAAACTTGCTAACAATGTACATGGATTGAACATTGCTTTCTTTTAATCCTGCTCTTAGCCTTCTGGAATATTTTTTGCTATTTTAGCCAATTACTTCAACCTCAGTTTCTTTCTGCCTTCTTCTTCTCTTGCTATAAATTAATTAAAATTTCTCCATCCTCTCAAATTGTGACATCCCTATCCATTTGGTGTGATATTGTTCACTTTGGGCATAGCTCACGGTTTTGTTCTTTGACTTTCATCCAAAAGGTCTCATACCAATTGGGAATGGTCCATTCACTTATATATCAGTCTCATTTTCCTTCCCCATGCGATGTGGACCGAATAGTTTTATTCTTCGGCTTTCAAGAAAAGGCCTCATACTAATTGGTAATTGTCCTTGCTCTTATAAATCTGTTACATTTTCCTTCCCCAGGTGTGGGATTGTGGCAAATAAACACAACTCCTTAAATAGACTGCAAGGAGAAAACCACTGCATAGCCACGATTAAATTTTATTTGTACAACTTTTGCCAACCCATGATTTGTAAACATCAAGTTTTGTGAAAAATTCGTGCACGTTCATCTTTTATATTTCAGGAACTAGCTAGTTTCTTTGATCCATATTTTGGGTAATGAAACACCATTTGTATAATTTTCTTGATAAAATAATAACTATTAATTGCCTAAGTTGCTAGTGATAAAATGTTGTCGAACAGTCTTGCAATTTGAAATGTTTTAATATTCTGCACAAACATGGATATCTTGATAATAAAGTGCATAATATACTATTAATAGTGCTAGAATAGAAAACCATTTCTACCTAGACTTGGATGCAATAAGTCTATTCCTATTTAATCATGATTAGAGATGAAGTTGTACCTGTGTATCCAAGATCCATTTACAGTTTTTTTCATACGTGTGCCTTTTGATGAATACTAAAGAAAAACCAGTTAGCAAGTTTCTACTGCAACAGTTGGAGTAACTTTGCAATTTATGATGCTTGCCTGCTGGGTAAATAGTATATTGGTCTTCATGCATAGTAGGGATATCTTTTGGTTTTCTGTACTTGAATATTATTTTGTATTGAAGGTTACTTCTTATTATGTTAATACGCATAAATAAGTCAAGTGTTCAAATATCTGGGCTGTGTGTACTCTTTTTTATTTTTTGTAAAGAGACAGTAGTGAGCCATACCATTGTCCGATTCTGCGAGTAGGTCATTAGCATTTTCTTGTGCATTTATTAATTGAAATATCAATTTGACGAGAAAACATGATACATGATTCTATAATCTAAAGTACATGGATGCTTAGGATTTGATTCTATTTCCAGGACGAAACTACGTTAATCTGGTACTCCCATGCAACTGAAAGAAATCTGAAGTTATCTTCTGTTTCAAAGCTTATTCCTGGGCAGAGAACTGTAAGTTGGCACTTGTCTTTTGGGTGGATTATATGATTAAAATTCTTATGTAACCTGCTTTGGTATATATTATCTGAAACTAAGCTTTGTCATTAGCTAGAGAAAACGAGAATAACATTTTTTTGTCAATATGCCTATATAGGCTGTTTTCAGGAGATACTTGCGGCCCGAGAAGGAGTACTTATCTTTTTCCCTTATATATAATAATGGTGAAAGATCTCTTGATCTGGTCAGTAAAATAAAACCATTACCTTTTGAGTGCAATATGTTAAGTCACTGTGACTTTAGGTTCAATAATTTCATCTTGTTTCAACTTTATAGATTTGCAAGGACAAAGCTGAAGCAGAGGTGTGGATTGCTGGCCTGAAAGCTTTAATTTTGACACGACACGCACATGATAGACATACCCGGAGTGACATTTCTGACGTAAAATTTCACCCTAACCGTTATTCTGTAGATATCAATAAATTTCTCCATTTTTCTTACCGCGTTCTTTGTCAATCACAAAACCTTGTTGCTCCTGTAATCTCTCTGAAGCGGGAATTTGGAAAAATATATTATCAGTTATTATGATGAAAAAACATATCCCAAATTTCCGGATCTTCGCTTCTTTCTTTTGCCAATAATTTTATTACTTCAATAATTTGAAAGATTCCACATGATAATGCATGCCATACTTTGCTTGTGCTTAATCAGCTGAAACGTGTCCTAAATTAGATGTTTGCAATTAATATGAAATGACCATGGAGTTCAGTGGTCCGCCAATAGAGTAAAACCACACACCAGGAAATTATCCCTTCTTTTATGCAGTTTTTGTACAGTTTCCCAAAAACATTTTTTCTGATTATTTGCTAAGACCTTATACGCAGATGGAAATCCTGGGAACCATATAGTTTAGCAGATAAACAATTCTACTTTCAGCATGATACGGAATTTATAAGCAGAAAAATGAAACTGTGACTTGCAAATTCAACAGATTTATTTGAGGGGAAGAACATGTGTTGAGATTTTTGTCTAGTTTTTCTCTATGGTTCTTAATCAAGTAAGCTTTAGTAAGTTGAGAATGGTTATACAAAACAGCAAAATTCATTTTACACCTCGATGGCATATCCTGCCAGAATTTAACAGACATCAAATAATAACATTTTTGGAATTTTTTCTTATTTAAAATTGTTGATGACATAATTCTACTTTTAACTACTAGCTCAGAACAGTTTATGACATAGAAATTCATTTTCTTGATACAGCTCATCAATTTCTGGATGTAGATCTGAAATGTGTACTCTGTAAATGGGTAAAAGATTTGTAGTCCTCATCATGATTATTAGAATTTGTGGTGAAGAATTTTAACAAGCTAGTTTGATTCGAGTTTATTTCCTTACATGCTGATAGTATATAACCCAAGAGCTTTGTCCTATTTATATTTGTGTTTATTTGCTTGCAGATACATGCTGGTAGTGATTTCACTCAAGACATTCGTCCATTTGGTGCTGCATTAGAGTTCAGTACAAGTATTGCACACGGCACTGATTCCAATTCCAGTGGAAGTTCTTATGCTGTTCGAAACTCAGATGTGGGGTCTGAATGTGCAAATATGCAAGTAAGAACAAGTGGTGCAGATGGTTTCCGAATTAGTGTCTCTAGTACTCCTAGACAAGTGGTGTAG
The DNA here is from genome assembly GCA_903798235.1 of Fraxinus ornus. Taxonomy (NCBI): domain Eukaryota; kingdom Viridiplantae; phylum Streptophyta; class Magnoliopsida; order Lamiales; family Oleaceae; genus Fraxinus; species Fraxinus ornus. Next base: position 20,234 of record CAIGRF010243081.1, read on the forward strand.
ATGGTTTCCAAATTAGTGTCTCTAGTACTCCTTGTTGTTCTAGGCAAGGTTCTGGACCAGATGATATAAAATCACTGGGTGATGTTTATGGCTGGGGTGAGATTTGGTCAGACAAAGTATCAACATATGGATCTGGGGATCCAATTCCCATTAAGAATGATGTATTGACTCCTAAACCCCTGGAGACAAATATAGTTCTTGATGTACAACAAATTGCTTGTGGCGTTCGGCATGTTTCTCTTGTTACAAGGCAAGGCGAGGTTTTCACGTGGGGAGAGGAATCTGGGGGCAGACTCGGTCATGGAATTGAAAAAGATTTCAGTCATCCTCAGCTTGTTGACTTTTTGGCCACTATGAATGTCGATTTTGTTGCTTGTGGCGAGTTTCATTCCTGTGCTGTGTCTGCATCTGGTGATTTATATTCGTGGGGTGATGGTACCCATAGCGCAGGACTTCTTGGTCATGGAAATGATGTTAGCCATTGGATACCAAAAAGAGTTTCGGGTCCTCTAGAAGGCCTTCAAGTTTTTTCAGTTGCATGCGGCACCTGGCATTCCGCATTAACAACTTCTACTGGAAAACTGTTCACATTCGGTGATGGGACATTTGGAGCTTTAGGTCATGGTGACCGTGAAAGCATCCTGTATCCAAAGGAGGTTCAATCTGTGAGTGGAATGAAGACTGTTGCAGTTGCATGCGGAGTGTGGCACACTGCTGCTATAATAGAGATGAGAAGCCAGTCGAATTCAAATGTTTTGCCTAGAAAAATATTCACGTGGGGTGATGGCGATAAATATCGATTGGGCCATGGAAACAAGGAGACTTATCTAATTCCAACCTGTGTGTCTTCCCTTATTGATTACAATATCCACCAGCTAGCATGTGGACATAATGCAACGGTTGCCCTTACAACATCCGGTCATGTCTTCGTCACAGGCAGTAATGCGTATGGTGAGCTGGGCAATCCACAATCTGATGGAAAGTCACCTTGTCTAGTACAAGATAGATTAGTTGGAGAGTTTGTTGAACAAATAGCATGTGGTGCACATCACGTAGCTGTACTGACTTCAGGAAGTGAAGTATTTACATGGGGAAGAGGTGCCAATGGAAGACTAGGACATGGTGACTCAGAAGATCGTAACACTCCAACACTGGTAGAAGCATTAAAAGACAGAAATGTGAGGACTATCACATGTGGCTCAAACTACACGGCAAGTATATGCATCCATAAGTGGGTTTCTGGAGTAGATCAATCAGTTTGCACCAGTTGCAGGCAAGCATTTGGTTTTACTCGAAAAAGACATAACTGTTATAACTGTGGGTTAGTGCATTGCCATGCTTGCAGTTCCAAAAAGGCATTGCGAGCAGCACTGGCTCCAACTCCAGGGAAACCACATCGAGTCTGTGACTCCTGCTATTTGAAAATGAAGAAGGCTGCAGAGAGTGGAAGTAACTTGACTTTTAGTCGAAAAGTGAGCACCCTTCCTCGTAAAATAGATAGTAGAATAGAAAGAGGAGAGGGTCGGACATCAAAATTTCTGCTCTCACCCACTACTGAACCCTTGAAGTACTTTGAAATCAAGTCTGGCAAGCCTGGGATGAAATCTGATTCTTCTTCCACAGTGCGTGCTTCCGAAGTTCAATCACTTTTGCAGCTAAGAGATGTTGCTTTCCCAAGCTCACTTAGTGCTCTTCAGTACGCTCTAAAGCCTGTTGTAACAGCACCACCACAATCCCAGCTGCCGCAGCCACAATCACTGTCAAACTCAAGACCTGTTTCACCATACTCTAGAAGGCCAAGTCCTCCACGTTCTGTTACCCCCATGTTTTCAAAAGGCTTCATCGACAGTTTAAATAAGACAAATGAGCTTTTGAACCAAGAAGTGTCCAAACTGCAAAGCCAAGTATGATGTTCTATTGCTCTTCTTGTTAACAAGTGTGATTTCATATTTTAATTTGTTCATTATCTTCCTCAAGATTTTCAATGTGCACACTTTCACAATTTTCTGAATGTATCTTAGGTTAAAACTTTAAAGCAGAAGAGTGAAGTCCAAGATACAGAAATTCAAAAGCTAAAGAAAAATGCAGACGAAGCTGTTTCATTGGCTGCAGCAAGATTGTCCAATTGTACTATAGCAATGCAAGCAGTCAACTCCTTAACTGCTCAGGTGATCTAAATATTTCACCTTTTCATTTATGTTTGTGAGGAAAACCTGCATAATTTTGAATTTCATTTCTCAGACATTTTTTAGTTTGAAATCAAAGACAGAGTATCGTCTCTAAAGTCTAAACTGCCTATTTGAGAACAATCAATTCGAAGGATGGCTTTCCTTCTAAGAAGGCCCACAGATATTATTTAGCAAAAGATCAGAAGTGACATTTAAATGAAAATGATTGAAAAATATAATGGTCTATTCTTATCTTATTGTGATAAATGAACTGTGCTAATGCGCTTATAACTTTTTTGAAGACTTGCATTAACAAATTTGGACCCACATTATTCTCGTTAAACTTGATATATTGTTTTCCATTGATTCATCAGTTTATTTCACCTCCATTTTTCCAACACCTAAGTTGTGTCATTTGTATGATCTGGCTAAATATAAGTGATTGAGTAAACACTATATTACAAGATTTTACAGTTTGCTCTCTCTTACTCCTGTGTATCTTCATCTTTTTGTTTCAGTTAAAAGAAAATACAGAGAAGTTGCCTCCAGAGTTAACTGAGAGTGAATCCTTCAAATCCATGAATGCACAATTTGAATCTTTTAAGGATATAATTGGGACTTCAGCGTCTGAAGTCAGTTCTACTTTGCCAACAGAATTGATGCATGACCAACTGAATCAAGCTAATAAAATTGCATTAGCCAGCGAATCTAATTACAAGGGGCATAATATGATGGACGATCGCGTGGGTACTGCAGGAGTTCAAGACATATCACAGAACATTGATGGAATTCCACCACCAAACAATGGATCTTCTGTTACTGGTACAAATGGTGGGCACCAATCCTCCTCAGAAGGTGGTTCTGGAACACCTAAGGCTGTAAAAGGACAAAAGGAAATTATTGAACAATTTGAACCAGGTGTTTATGTTACACTGATTCAACTTGAAAATGGTACCAAGATCTTTAAGAGGGTTAGGTTCAGGTACTTTACAAGATATCTCTTTCTTCTTTCATTATATTTTGTGGATTCTTACCTTATGAACACATGTACACTCATAAAAATAGTCTTGCATTTATGATGAATATTCACTCATTAGTGTGACTTCATTTTTCAAATTTTAACCCTTGAAATGGCTTCATATTTATAAACAATCATATCCTATACATTTTAGTATTTGTTTGAATGTTTATTAAAATTGCTGCTCAATTTCAATATTTCAAACAAATTAAGTAATGTTACGGAACTCTCATCGTGTTAGATATTAATCTGGCTTGTGGACACTACATTGATTCTTGAAGACTCATGAATCTCTTGTATCATGAATCTACATCAAATGTACTCATCCAGATTGATTATGCTTGCATGCACAGTGAATGCACTAGAACTGAGATTCATGCATGGAATACTCCTACTACTAGTATAAATAGGAGGAGTCTTAGGATTGTTTTTCTAGAAAGTGTAAGAGAAAAAATATTTTGTTCAAGAGAATGAACTCTCTCTTTTAGTGTTCTCGTGTGTGCAAGTGCATGATTTAATTGTGAGCCCACTTCCCTTCTAACGCTTCATCAATTTCAATTTAGAGAAGAATTTGAATTCAAATTTGAGATAAAGCCTAGCGAAAAGGGAGCAATTTGTATATCTCTATTAATTTGGTATAAACGTGAAAAAGTGAAGTTGAAGTAATGGACTCTCGGGTTTGTTTCACCACTAACAACAGAGAGTACTTGCTAGTTCCTTCACTTAAGTGGCTAGCACATTTTCTACTTTTTCTTATATAGCAAATATGTTTCCCTGCATGTTAAAGAATTACAATTAAATTTGAATTCTTTTAATGAAATATGGATGTCAATTTATGCATATGGATGTCAATTTATGCTTAATTTGTGCACTTGATGAATGCATAAATATTTATAAAGTAATTTTTTTTACAGAAAGTCAATAGAAAACTTGTGAAGAATAGTTTTATTGTCACACTATTGATTATGATGCTCCATTGCACAATTTCTACAGCAAGCGAAGGTTTGCTGAACAGCAGGCAGAAGAATGGTGGAAGGAAAACAAACAAAGGCTGTTGATGAAGTATAGTCCATCAAAGATGAATAGTGTATCAGAAGGAGAAACAACTCGTCCACCAGAGGAAAATAATGAGGTAGAACAATCTTCATAAAATTTGTTTTGTTAAGAGTAAATTTTATAGATAAAAAGAATATGCACTTCACTTGGTTCCTGCATAGGCTAAAGTTCGAGTTGCTATTTTATTGAAATGGCAAGATGAATACTTTCTTTAGCCAATAGAAATTGTAACTTTTACAATGGTTTGAAAAGCAATAGTTTGCTGAAGAAAATTTTCTCTTGTGAGACTCTTGTAACTTATGTTTCCTGTTGAATCTTTATTTTCTCTTTGCTGAATGCATTTTCAGAATGTATTGGCTGCAATTTTAGTCTCAAGTGTTGTGAAAAGCAATATTTTAGTTGATGAAATTTAGTTGAAATCTTCTTTTAATTTATGTTTTCATATAAATCTTTATTTTTGCTAAGTTCTGAAATGTTTAGTTTTCCACAGTGGATGAACTTAAACATAAGTAGGGTGCATAGGCTCAGAACGGGCACACTCACTGCACCACACCAGTCATTGTATGGCCTGCAGGCACACCACTGTATAGGGCCATGCCGGCCAGCCCTAGCACGAACTTTTCAAATTTATTTTAAAAACTTTAGAGCCCCCGCACAAACTTTTTAAATTTATTTTAAAAATTTTAGAAATATATTATAAAATAAAAGATTAACATATTAAACAACTCGCCTCCTCTTGAGTTGGACCAGTTATGAATTAGGGGTGTATTAAATTGGGATTTTTATAGACTTTTTTAAGTGATGATTTTTGTAGATTTCATAGACTTTTATAGATTTATATGGAATTAATGGAAATATTTTGTTAACTTCTATAGACTTTCATTTTAAAACTTTGGGTAATTAGCACATAACATCCTTACATTTCACTATAATTGTGAAAAATATTCTTTCCTTTCATTTTTTGGCATTTTCATCCTTATTTTCACTTTTCATTGCGCAAAAGGTTCTTTTTATCAAATTTCTCAATTAAAAGCCGTGAAATGACGAATATACCATTCTATTTAAACAAAGAAAAAGGAAAACGAAAGAACTAATTTTAATCATAATCCCGAATTTTTTTAAAAAGTGCAAATGAGTCTTAAATAAATTATTAAAAGGGTAATTAACACATAATGTCCCTACCTTTCACTATTATTGTGAAAAAGTCCATACATTTTATTTTTTTTACATTTTTATCCTTAATTACACATTTAATTGCGCAAACCATCATTTCTATCCATTTTATCCAATTTCTCAATAAAAAAAAATAAAAGGAATGAACGTTTTTCACAATAATAGTGAAAGATAGGGATATTATTGCTAATTACTTATTTGCACTTTTTAAAAAATTTGAAAATATGATTATAATTAATTCTTTCTTTTTATTTTTGTTTTATTTAAATAGAATATTATATTCATCATTTCACAACTTTTAATTGAAAATGGATGAAAATTACCTTTTGCGCAATAAAATGTGAAAATAAGGGTAAAAATGAAAAGAAAAGACATTTTCCACGATAATAGTGAAAGGTAAGGACGTTATGAGCTAATTTTCCTAAAGCTTTTATAAGTTTTTATAGAATTCAAAAGACTTTTGAAAACTTTCATTTAAAATATAATTCATGGGTCTAATGCAACAGTGATACAAGGCAATTGTTCCCACAATTCTCTTTCCCCTTCTCATGTAAAAAAAATAATAAGCTATCTTAATTAAATAAATAATATATCTAATTCAATATTCAATATTATAAATATGACATAATTTTAAAAAGTAAAAAAATTAAATATATTATAAATTAGCATTTTCAATATAAAATCTTATAGTTTAATTACAAATAGATTTTTTTCATAGAAATTGGATGAAAAAAAAGAAAAAAAGGTTATAAGAATCTTTAGATGCAAGTTAATTTTTCATAGAAAATGTAGATAAATGGTAAAAGAGAAAGAGAGGAAAAAGAAAAGAAAAATAGAAACAAATAAAATTTGTAGAAAAAAAAATTAATCATAACTTTAATGTTCATGGAAGGAAAAATGAAAGAAAAATATT
>CAIGRF010243143.1:0-10123 GCA_903798235.1 Fraxinus ornus
ATGCAAGGTGGGCACCTATACCTCTTAGTGCCTCCATATCAGAGTGGATGTGATCATGTCTTTCTTAAATGTGACTATCTGTGATCAATTGTGATCAAGTTTATTTTCATTGTGATTGTATGTGATCGTCTAATTTGTAAGTGTATGCAACTAAGTCACTAACATGTGTTATATGTGACTAACTGTGAACAAATTTGTCTTCAGCGTGATTAATTGTGACCAAATTTATCTCTAACACGACTATTTGTGATCAGGTTAATCTTAACTATGACGAAATACACGATCAAGCCACAACCAGTCACAACGCATACATAATTGGTCATAGAGGATTTCACAAATAAATCTGTATATACCGTAGACCAGCACCTTCAATGCATCACAACTTACCGCCTTCAACTCAAATCCACGACAATGAATTCCCAACTGATGTTTAACTAAAAATCTTCTTTGCACCACCACTACCACAACGACCATTAATACTACATTCACCTCAAATCTACAACAATCATCACCACCATCATCACTTCCACCAACACTTTCAACAAACACCAACCACCAGTATCTCCAACATGACCACACCACCACCACCAAATGTAGATTAGCACAATTGCAGATTCATACCACCGACACCAATCAAATGTCATGCTACCTTATCCCGTCGCCGCCAACAACACCACTACTACCACCACCACCAAAAATCTCAGCCACCAAGTCCTAAGCCAACTCCACCTTCACCACCACAAATGTACTCACCTCTTCCACCACCCTAACTTGGTTGATCATAGGAAGCCGTACTATAGGGATAACCCGATTAAATACTATAGTTCTCGGTAGCGGCGTCAAAACTTTGATCGTTTGATTTTTCGCAAGTGTACGAGATCACGAATAAGTAATAAAATGATAAATAAAATATCGTTCCCATGTGGACTAATCTNCAAATGTACTCACCTCTTCCACCACCCTAACTTGGTTGATCATAGGAAGCCGCACTCTAGGGATAACCCGATTAAATACTATAGTTCTCGGTAGCGGCGTCAAAACTTTGATCGTTTGATTTTTCGCAAGTGTACGAGATCACGAATAAGTAATAAAATGATAAATAAAATATCGTTCCCATGTGGACTAATCTTAATCGAATAGTAAATTTTTGTTGAAGGATTTATACTAAATTAATTAATTAACTAACTATTCTATTGAACAAATTTATGAAGATTTTTATAAAATTATGTGAGAAGATTATTAAGATTTTGAATCCCCCTTATTAATCCATTTTAATGCAAATCAATATTATGACAATATGTAAACATTTTTGTTGATCAATATTCTTAAGTTAATTAAAAATAGGTCTCGATATCAATTAAATCTATCATCTCATGTGACATTCCTATATATCTATAAAAGATGCGAAAATGAAAGAATTCATTAAAAATGGTAAAACATCTATAGAAATCATGCAAAGCATAGCGTTATATCTTTATCTCGAATCGAACTTTACAATGGTTGTTATAAGTGCTATCTATTTTATCGTTTCTATTGAAATCAATAAAATTCACAAATCATTCCAATTAGTGACCAATTAATTGAAGAGCATTAAACACAATAACAAGCATACAAGAAATAACACATATTGGACGTCAAAATACTTAATTTATATTAAAAATTTCATAATAAGGATTCATCTACATCTTAGTAATTAAAAACTTAGCCCATCATTGCAATATTACAAGAAAACACGTTTTAAGTAGGAAGACATAACCCGAATTATTGATAAATTGAGAAAATGAAGATGGATCTTGAATTCTTAAATCTCTCTAATGGTTTCTTGATGAAACTCCACTTGCGCTTTTTCTTCTTTGTCCAAAAATCAAGATTGAATATTCACTTAATTGAATTCTTGAAAGTTCCCTTCGATTCCCTCACAAAAACTATAGATTCTTCCACCCTTCGACGATAATAGTTTATGCATATTGAGTATGATAGGTATCTGAGAGGTTCCTCCAATGTGCTTTGCTGTTAGGTATTTATAGAAGTCGAAATTTGATTGAAAATCACGTCCAAATTGGTTTTCAAAAGAGTTACAATCGAATAAATAAAGTTGCCTTCACTTGTGCATATTTTTGTCTCTGCACAGTCGTCAATATTTTTGTCGTAACTTTCTCTTTCAATATCCGATTGAGACGATTCAAAGTGCATTGAAAAGTTAACTAAAAGGCTACAAATTTGCTAGGATAGAAATATTTCAAATTCAAACATTTACTATATAAAAACGAGTCTCAATCTTTGACTAAAAATCTGGAACATAAATTGCGTGATTGAAAATTAATTTGTAAAAATACTTTGATTATATTTCATTCTTTTTCATTTCTAATTATATCCAATTGACTCTATCAATATTCAATTATCGTTTGGTGGTCCGAATCAACTATTAGATATTAGCAATCTGGTCCTCAAACTTTGGACTTAAACTTTTTCATTTCTTTCTTTCAATTTCATTTTCAATTATCAAGTTTTACCTAATAAATGAAATATATAATAAATTAGACTATAATTGCATGAAAGAATTATTAAATGTCTTTTTAGGCTCAAATAAGTGTATAAAATACGCTTATCACCAACTCGGTATGATTCTTTGATCTTTCCTTTCTCTTACACACTGAAACTAAAAAGAAAATTAAAATAAAAACCACAACCATGTTCCAGTTTAAAACCAACAAGTTGTTGAGGTTGACTAAAATTACAAGAGTTCAATATTAGAAAGAGTATACTATTGTCGTTGGGATGATTGTTTCAAAAGTTTCATTTTATAAGGAACCCAATTGCAAATTCGAGATAACATTTTCATGATTAAATTCGACTATGCTAATATTAGCATGTCCTTCTAATTGGAGAAAAAGAATGGAATGAAATGTTAACGAAGTAGAATTGTAAGTTTACAATGGTTTTTCTTTTTTTTTTTTCCTTGCTTGCCTTGGGTGAGTAGATATTGGACTTTTCTATAAAGGATGTAGCTAGTACATCTACTCGTAAGCATTTTAAGAAACTCATTTAATTCCATCATATTTACTTCCAGGTGATTTTGGAGTCATTTGTTTTGAATAAGAACTTTGACGTATTCGATGATCCCTATCATTTGAAGTAGGGGCGGAATGTGGGAGTACTCTTACAATCTTTGTTGATAATCTCTAATTCTTGTATATTAATTAAAATGGGGGATCTCAGAGAGTCAGACTGTCCATATCAATTTATATATCTTGTGTCTATGCTTCATGTTCTCATGTTAAGGGGAGGGAATTATGAACGGATCTTTACCATAATTCCCTCACTGGGTATGGGTCATGGCTAGTTGGGAAAATTTTAATGTTGTTGTGCATCTTGGTGAGCACACAGAGAAGAATATACTGGAAAGAGTTACTTCAGACATATGTGATATGATGATGGAATGTGCTATGATTGATGTTGGATTTTCAGGAAATCAGTATACTTGGAGGCTGGAGCAATGGCAGGGTGTGGATACAATTGGATAAAGTACTCATTAATTCTTTAGCTGCATCCTTTTGTCGACGGCTATCTGTGAGGCATCTAAATCGGACTTCTTCTGATCACCTGTCGTTGCTTCTTCAGTGGTCATCAATTGATGATTCTAGGCCTCGACCGTTCCAATTTCGGAATATATAGACTAATCATCATGTTTTTTCGGCCTTTGTCTCTTAAAAGTGGTCCATCCCTACTCACCTTATAGGAATGGCTGCTCTTTGGGAATAGGCTAAAACAAGGGATACATTGGTAGAATCGACATGTATTGGTGATATCTTTTCAGTGGGTCACGGATGTAGAGACTAGTGTTTATGGTGTTAAATGAGTGTACGATTTATAACATACACACGTACACCGCAATACTTCATTGGGCACAAACGACTCTGAATCGAACCTTAGCTATTGAGGATGTCACACTAGACCTGTGAGTGTGACCAAAATACCCGCTATTTTCATTTGATGGTTCATAATCAAAGGATAAAAACTTACTTTTAGTCCATTCGGACATAACCAGAGGATCCATTATCTACCACAAACATCATTTAGAGTTCGGCTATGTCTTTTTTCCAGGATCTCTTATCTTTCCCCTCCACAGCTCGTTGATCCCATCTGACTTGGCGTCATACCTAGATTAGTGACGAAGGCAAAGAAAATATGGCACTCACCCGATTTACTACTTTAGATGAGAGGTGTGGAAAGTAATTTTTATCAAAATCAACTCCAAAACTTATTTTTACTTTAGTTCCTCAACATTTCAAAATTTTGAAAATATTTGGCATCAGACAATCATTCATATCAGTAAATAATCTTATCTTGATATGTTTGTCAATATTTGAAATTTAATCTCTAAACTTTGCACTTATTACGTTTAGGTTTAAGATCCCAATAGCCACTCTTCTCGTCACGAGTCATCGATACAACATCCTCAAGATTTCAAATTATGGTTCTTTAATGTTTTCGGTAATTTTCACTTCAATCCTTAATCTTTCAAGAAATCTCTGAAGTGTCCCAACTCAAGACTTTTTGTAAATAATAATCACTCTACTAATGTTTCCTTCAGCCACTGAAATAGATTTGCAACTTTTTCGCTTAGATCCTGAACTTTTTAAAAATTTGCTAATAGGCAACAAAACTTCTTAAATTTGCATGTATGACACCATATTCTAAACTTTTTGGAATTTTATACCCACATGTATTGGACATAAGTTGTCGCCTCAAGTCCAATTGCTATGGGCGGGTCTTATAATTAAGGACTATGAAAAATTATAAAATTTCTTCACTAAAGAACCATCACAAAAAGTACAAAGTTTTTCAAGGAAGTCTGTGGATGAATGGTGCCCATGGACTAGAATAAACTATAAAATTATGGTACCACTTTCTCGCTCGTATATGTATGTTATCGACTCTCAATCTCCTATACGTCAGCATACGACTGAAAGAAAGTAGAAACGACAGTAACAATCAATAAAATAGACCAAGAATTGAGACTGGCATAACTCCAATCATACATGCTCATCTTTCCAAGTCAAGTCACAATACAGTTTCAGTTATAGAAATTATCAACTCTACAATAGTTTGCAAGCCTTGTGCCAGAATATTTCCCTCTAAAACTCGGTGTCAAAGCACGATACCATGATCTTTGAAACCATAGACCTTGCAAATGGGATATAGCTTAAGCTATACCTGTAAATACAACAAATGAGCAAGGATAAGCAAATCAAACAAGGACAATGATCATCCGTTCAATTCAACAGGCGTATTTAAGTCCACTAGGAACCGTAATGGCTTAATTCAAAAGAGGGGAGTTAAAAGGAGAAAGTTTCTCAAACTTCATTAATGATAATCGCCCCATAAATACATTTATATGCCTCTGTAAGCACTAGGATATCCCCTAGATGATACTTGTAAGCCTCGACTAAAAAAAACAAAAATTAAACAGCAGTCCTATGAATTAAAATGATCCAAACGATATTCAAGGACTGGAGATGTTCATTAACCCAAGGAAATTTTTTGAATAATTTCCAGGCACATGGCCATATTCACAAGAAAGATATGGGCACCAGCCCCTCACCTATTCAACAAAAAAAAAAGTAAAGAACGGTCAGTTGACAAAATCCAGATAAAACAGTGATTTTAGACGTACCAAATAAGCGCACCAAACTCCAGTATAATTGCCACAAGCGTCAACAGCTTGTTGTGGACCTATTCAAATATAGAGAATGTTAATGTAAACATAGAAAAAATGGGGAGGTTATGAATATATGATAGAATCAGAATAAGATCACTCACATATACAGCACAAAAAAGTGCAACAATGATGCTAGCAATATATAGAGCTGTAGCATAAATACGCACAGGGTCAAGCATCATTGCCACTTGTCGTTTGGGGCCTATAAGAAATCCTGTGCTGCCACAGAAAAGACCAAAATTAGAAAGAAAAAATAAAATAAAATGAAGACTACAAAGAATGAGAGAATAATGAAAAATTGTGTTGTTGGCTCTACATTTAATTGAAAACAAATTATTAGAATATAGAACAGAAAGACAGATCTAACAAATGAGGTCTCGAAGATTAACTTGGAAGAGATTTTGAAATAGTATAGCAGTTGTGGAGAGTTTTAAAAAAGGATAAAAAAAACAAGCTCTTGATGGCTTTAAATGAGGTCCCAATCCAGACCATCTAAACAGAAAAATGGTGATAGTCTTGAATTTTGCGTGAAATTGTTAATTGGTAGACCTCGAAGATCTAGAGAAGAAGAAAAAAGGCCAGATTGTTAGTACTTTACTCTAGCAAAGACAAGATATGAATAGAATAGAGATGTGGTAAACCAGGGGAAATGAAAAAAAGAATAGAAAAAAAATATGTAACAGCTTAAGCCCCCGTTTGTTCCACATTATTTTTTTCATTCTCATTCTTCTCATTTTTAACCACACATTCTTCAATAAAATAATATTTTTCATCACATCAATAACTTTTCATTCTTTTTCAGTCACACATTCTCCATCAATCTACTATTTCAAAATATATTTTTTCAAAATAATGTGGACATTCTCATTCTTCTCATTTTTAACCACACATTCTTTAATAAAATAATATTTTCCATCACATCAATAACTTTTCCTTCTTTTTCAACCACATATTTCTCATCACATCACTTCAAAAGAATGTATTTTCTCATTTTAATATGCATCAAACACACTCTAAAACTTCATTTTTTGTTTCAATAATAAACTAACACTTCATTTTATGTTACACCGTGTTGTGCCAAGGATGTAACAAATGATGCATGGATAGCAGCTAGGTGGAGACGCCGAGGGGTTTGCATAACTTGCTAACGCTGTGGAGAGCATAAGAGATGTCCGATCGGGTGAGGTGATGGTTAAATGGATAAAACTACCAACCATCTTCCAATAGAAAGTGGTATCCTTGAGGAGCTTCCTTTCATCACGCCTATATTTCACATTAATTTCCATAGGGTGTCCACCAAAGTAGTGTATGTGAGTTTTGACAACTGAACCAGATACTTAATACACTTGTATGATTTAAGAAGAGACATTGAGGTTTACGAAGCACCTCTAACCCCCAAAAACAGGTGAGTTGGCCAAGAGCTTTCATGTGGAAACTAGAATGCAATAATTTCTGAATTATAGAAATGACTGCAATATCTGAACCAGAGCTAATGATGTTGTCCACATAAATAAAGACGGCTATGCTATTAGATAGACAATGCCGGTATATTCAGCCCAAAGATTCATTAAGGTAGACTAAAAATCAGGGATAGAGAGATTGTCATGTTAGAGAGTGGCCAAATCAAGTTCAAGTTGGAATCGACGAGCATTGTTGTTCTCACTGTAGACCTTCTGGAGGTAAGTCCACATCTCAGTAGCAATCTTTCATGGTCGGAGACTCGAGAAGAGGTTGAATTCAATAGATACAATAATACATATTATGACTTGGGCATCCTTGACTTCCCATTTGACATATAGAAGGGTCTGTGTCTTTATGAGGGGCAGATTCACTGTCATCAACACGACCCATAAATCCTTGCCTTTAATAAAAACTTTGAAATGGAATTTCCGGGCTGAATTTTTTTTCTTTTTTTTTTTCGCCATTAAAATGAATCAAGAAAGCATCAATCTCGTCTATAGACATGGTATTGATGGAATTGATCAAGAAAAAAAGAGATCAAAGAACTGGAGAAGAGTTTTTAGAATTGTGGCTCTAATACCATGACAAATGAGAGAGTTTTGAAAAAACCGTATTTTCACTTGTTAGAGATTCCCTTTATATAGAACATGTACACACAGATTTATAGCCCTTTAAAATAGGAAAAATACCATATACATAACTTTCTATAATCATCCTACAGCTATTATATGCTAAATTAAGGGAAAAAAAATCAAAGATTACAATTATAGATTAGCTGAGAATCCGCTTGTTTTAATAGCTTGCTGACTTTAGCTGTAAAGTGCTAAGAATCTACTGATTTTGATTTTAATGGTTTGCAAAGAATCTGCTGGTTTTAATGGCTTGTTGACTTTAGCTGTAGAATGCCGGGAATCTACTAGTGACTTTCATTTGACAATAACTAAACCCAAGATAAACATGCTAACTAAAGTCCAGATTTTGACCTAAAAAGAAGGAGAACTCTCAAACTAAAAAACTTTCGATTCACTCATACTAGAGTGGTATTGTTATGTTAAACAAAGCTGAAAGTTGCAAACATACTATATAAGTAAAGAATCTATTGCACATAGAACTTCTTTATTTAACTATTTTCTTAAGTGTCAAGTAGGCCCTATGTCTTACTTGATGGAGAATGTGCTGCAAACGGAAGATGTACGTGCTTAGACATTTTCAGCTTGCTGACTCTTTCAGTTTTTTCTTCTGCTTATTATAGCCACGAAATTATATTGAGTGAACCTTTACCAGTTTTGTTGAGAACAACTAGTCGTGGTATCAATGCTACCATAAATTGGTTTGGTACTTGGTCTTGCTGTCCCCAATTCATAATGTTCATGTGAAGCTAGAGATAGGATTATAAAATCTTTATTTTCAATGTGTAGAGTTGATTTAGAAAAGGGGCCTATTTATTTCAATTGTTATCCAAACTTCTCTGTGGATCTGAATGATGAATATTTTATCTACTTTTAACTTTAAATGCTCACCCTAAAACTTAGATCTAAATCCATTTCTACTACTATTAAACGTCAACTCAAAGCTTCTCCTAAAGGAAAATGTTCTTCTAGAGTCCAATCCTGAACATTCTAATGTTATGTTCCCCGAAAGATTTATCATGATCTGACTGCCAATTCTTTTCGTTGGAGCCTGAAGAGGATAATGAAACACACGAATTCTGTGTGTCTTGATTTATTTACATCCTTGTATGAATATATATACAACCAAGGGTTAAAGTCTAAAAGGAAAAACAATCTCCTAAATAAGGTAAAAATAAATATCCTACTTAACTAAGGAAACAATTAAATATAGTGCTAAAATTATTCTAAAACAGTCCCTAATCACATCCAATCGTTCAGATTTCTACACTCCCCCTCAAGTTGGATGGTAAATATTGACCATATCCAACTTGCGAATGAAGTTATCGAAAATCTGTTGAGACTGTCCTTTGGTGAAGACATCTGCAATTTGGTCCTTTGTAGGGACATATGTCATACAAATTACTCCTTCAACTTTTTCTTTGATAAAATGTCTGTCCACCTTTACATGTTTAGTTCGATCATGTTGTACTGGATTCAAAGAGATGTTGATTGCTGCTTTATTGTCACAATATAGCTTTATTGGGAGTTCTACAATGACTTGCAATTCTTCTCCAAGTTTCTTCAACCATAGTCCTTCACAAATTCCTTGTGCCACTGCTCTAAACTCGGCTTCGCACCACTTCTTGCTACGACATTTTGTTTCTTGCTTCTCCAAGTTACCAAGTTACCCCATACATAGGTACAATAACCAGTAGTTGACCTCCTATCCTCTGTGGAACCGACCCAATCTGCATCTGTGAAGACTTCTACTTCCCGACTTTCATTTTTCTTGAAGAACAGTCCCTTTCTTTCTTCCTGTCTCAGTCGGTGTGTCACATGGTTTACATCTAAGCATGCTTTTTTCAGATAAGAGATCATGAATGTATTTTCGCTGTGAAACACTGATACCTTTTCTTGACTTCGCAACTTCCATTCCCAAGAAATATCTCATTTGTCCTGGTCTTTTACCACGAACTCAGTTGCTAAGTGTTTCTTAAATCTTTCCATCTCTGATGTGTTGTCCCCAGTTAGAATTATATCGTTAACGTATACAATTAAAATTGTTTTTCTTCCACTCTTAGATTGTTGGAAGAACAAAGTGAGATCTGATTGTCCTTGCTGATAACCCTGTTTTTTCAACACCCTGGGCAAATCGATCAAACCATGCCCTCGGAGACTGTTTCAGGCCATATAGAAATTTTCTTAATTTACAAACTCGATTTTCTTCTTGTAAATAGAAACCAGGTGATAATGTCATGAATACCTCTTCTTCCAGATCCCCATTTAAAAATGTATTTTTGATATTGAGTTGTTGAAGGGGCCAATCTAG
>CAIGRF010243157.1:0-19440 GCA_903798235.1 Fraxinus ornus
ACTCAATATCACCAAGTCAACTAATGGAATGGGTTAGTAAATATGAATTAGAATATTAAAATGAAACCATCTTATAGACCATCGTGCTCAAGTAAATTGCAATGGCATTGACCACGGGAACATGAGCCGTGTACCAACAAATAAAACAAGTAAATCAAACATTTGTAATAGTACCTCATACGTCACTGTCCATTTACTAGGCTTATGGTAGTAATTCATAATACCAATGTACAAGCTCTTGGTCTTAGGTATTTTCTTCATTTCCATAAAAACGGCGTCTACTCTGACAAATGTGTCGTCATCAGTTTTCATGATATGCTTGCAGAAGCTCTTCTAACCTGTAAAAGTAGAAAATAAAATCAGTCGAGCTCTATAAACATAATTTCAACCCTTAACCTATCAATGAATCCACAAATCACCCCATATTTACATATTGCAACTGTCTTTAAAACAAAAAGGTCATAGTTTGTTGAAATAGTTGCATCAATCATCATAATTCTCTGCGTGTAGTGAATGCAATGGAAATCATCAGCTGAATGTGCACCTAGGGGACCACCTATTGATAGTTATAACAGAATTGATTCTCACGTGTATAGATTCCTTTCTTGGTCATTACTCCAATAACCCGTATATATCATGTATCTTACACACTTATTTTTTCATCTGAGAAACAAAACTTTTCTGCTCTCAAGTAAATTTCTGTTTCATCTTCATTTTTATCAAACTTCAACTTGGTATTAGAGCCTTTTAATGGCTAACACCGGATCCAATAATAATGAGCAGTCAGCCTAAGCAGCCTCCAGTACATTGACGCATCCATTGTTGGGAGGAAATCAGATGTCATCGTTTGGAATCAGCCTCACCCAAGTCCCACCAGTGAAGCTTGATAGAAACAACTTCCTGCTGTGGAATAATATGGTTATGCCTATCATTAAGGGTCATAACCTTGAAGGTTTCATCACCGGAACTAAAGCTTGCTTTCTGGCGACACAGACAACTGGTTCGGCTGGGGTCACTGTTGAAATGACTCCAAATAGTGAGTATATGAAGTGGATGTCTACTGACCAACTACTGATGGGTTGGCTTTACTCCTCTATGATACCTGAGATTGCTACGAGAGTGATGGGATCCTCAAACTCTTGCAGCCTCTGGAATGCTGTCCAGGAAAGCTTTGGAGTTATGAACAAGTCAAGAGTAATTTTCCTTATTGGTGAACTTCAAAGGATAAGGAAAGGATACATGAGTATTGATCAATACCTTAACAAGATTAAACAGCTTGCAGATAACCTTGAAATTGCTGGAAAGAGTATTCCACATAGTGATTTAATCACACAAGTATTGGCTGGACTTGATGAAAAATACACCCCTATTGTGGTTCAAATCAATAGCACGAAATCCATTTCCTGGCATGAACTACAGTCCGTGTTGATGACTTACGAGAGCAGAATCGAGCATCTTAATGCTGTGAAAAATAGCTTAGCATCAGTAAACTTAAGTCAAACCTCAGCAAATTTTGTGCAAAGATCTAATATAAACAGAGGAGGTAGATCTAACTATGGTAGCAGAAGCAATTTCAACAGAGGTGGAAGGAGCATGGGCAGAAATGGCAGACAAACTGGAAGCAGGGGTCCTTGCCAAATCCGTGGAATGAGCAATCATTCAGCTGATAGGTGCTTCAACCGCTATGATGACAGATACATAGGTTCAAAACCTGAACAACACTATCCAAATAACTCACTAGGACCAGCTGCATTTATAGCATCGCCTAACACAGTTGCAGATCCAGCGTGGTTTGCTGATTCAGGAGCAAGCAATCATGTCACTGCTGAGAAAGGAGGTCTGATTGAAGCACGTGAGTATGGTGGTAAGGAAAAACTTGTTGTTGGTAATGGAAACAAACTCAATATCTCTCACATTGGCACAAACTATTTGAACACACTGAATGATAAGTCATTAGTTCTCAGTAATATTTTGTTAGTACCATCAATTAAGAAAAATCTGATAAGTGTTTCACAACTAACATCTGATAATGGAGTTTTCATGGAGTTCCACTCTGATTTTTGTGTTGTTAAGGACAAGAAAATGAAGAAAGTGCTGCTGGAAGGGAAGCTTAAGGACGGTTTGTATCAGATTGAACATGCTGGTCAAGTTGAAGCTAAAAGGTCTTCTTTTCAAGAGTCAGTCTATCCAAATAAGTTGAACTATTCAACTTTTAATGTTCAGTCCAATGTGTCCAAAGAGTGTGTGTCTAGACTAAAATTGTGGCATATGAGGCTTAGACATCCTACCGGTTCTGTGATGTCACAAGTTCTCAAGTCTTGTAATGAAAAAATCAAAACTAATGAAGTTATTCAGCTATGTGATGCGTGTCAACTTGGTAAATCACACTCTCTTCCATTTAAACTATCTACCTCACATGCCTCAACACTTCTTGAATTGGTTCACACAGATGTTTGGGGTCCTGCACATATTCCTTCTACTTCTGGCTTCAGATACTATATTCTTTTTATTGATGACTATAGTAGATTCTCCTGGATTTATTCAATGAAAAACAAATCAGAAGCCTTAAGCTTATTCACTCAATTCAAGAACCTAGTTGAGAACAAGTATGATAGGAAGATAAAAGCACTGCAATCTGATTGGGGAGGTAAATTCAGATCCTTCACTGACCTAGCTCTAAAATCTGGCATTGATATGTGCCTTTCCTATCCTCACACTTCAGCACAAAATGGTAGAGCTGAGAGGAAACATAGGCATATAACAGAAACTGGGTTGACCTTTCTTGCTCAAGCCAGTATGCCCTTGCATTACTGGTGGGAATCTTTTCATACAGCAACTCACCTCATCAATAAACTTCCTACACCAGTACTCAAAATGAAATCACCATGTCAAACTTTAAACAAAGAAAAAGTTGACTACAAGTCTTTAAAAGTATTCGGGTGTGCTTGTTTTCCCTGTCTCAGACCATATCAGCAACATAAGTTTAGTTTTCATTCCATCAAATGTGTCTTTCTTGGTTTCAGTAATTCACACAAAGGTTACAAATGCCTTAGTCCAACAGGTAGAATCTATATATCCAGACATGTGGTCTTCAATGAAAATGAATTTCCCTTTCACTCTGGTTTTCTCAACAAAAGAAACAATTCACAGCCATCTCAAACTATTATTCAGTATGTACCACTTCACACTCCTCTAATCTATGATCCAATATGCTCAACTGATGCAAATCATCCTGATGCAACTCTAACAGCAACATCTTAAGGTCCTGAACAAAACTAAAATGGCTAGATATGAGGCATTTGATGAAAATGAGAATGAGAACACAGTTGAAAATGATGAGCATATTCGAGTTGAAAATCAAGAAGAAGTTGCAAATGATCAAATAGAGCAGATTGAAGTAAATGTAGAACTAAATCAAAGTGTTGAAGATCAAGAAAAACAGTTTGTTGAACATCATATGATCACTAGAAATAAAGCTAGTATCTTCAAGCCTAAAGTTTACTTAACTCAGTGCAATGAATACAGGTTGAACCATGAAGAACTTGAGCCAAACAACACTTCTGATGCCCTATTGAACAAGAATTGGAAGGGAGCAATGGAAGAAGAGTACTTAGCACTGTTAAGGAACAAAATTTGGAAGTTAGTTCCACCACTAGTCAGTCAGAAAGTGATAGGCAACAAGTGGGTTTTCAGAGTCAAACGCGACATTGAAGGGAAGATAATGAAGTACAAAGCCAGACTTGTTGCCAAGGGATTCATACAAACCTCAGGTGTTGATTATCATGAAACCTTCAGTCCAGTAGTAAAAGCTTCAACTCTAAGGATAATTCTTGCACTTGCAATCTCAAAGGGCTGGAACATCAGACAAGTTGACATAAACAACGCTTTCTTAAATGGGAAACTAGATGAAGAAGTCTACATGAGTCAGCCAGAAGGTTTTGTTGACAAGGTAAATCCCAATTTTGTTTGTAAACTTGAAAAGGCTCTCTATGGACTCAAGCAAGCACCTAGAGCTTGGTACGAAAAACTGAAAAGTACTCTTCTTGACTGGAAGTTCACAAAATCTAAAGCTGATAGCTCCTTGTTCTTCTACATGAATCAAAGGCAAGTAATCTTTGCCTTGGTTTATGTAGATGATATAATAGCCACTGGCAATGACAACAAAATGCTGCAGGATTTCATTGACAATCTAAATACTCAGTTTGCTTTAAAAGATATGGGTGAGCTACATCAGTTTCTTGGAATCGAGGTGAGAAGGCATGAGTCGGGTTTGCATCTTACACAGATAAAGTACACAAAGGACTTGCTAAAGAGATTCAACTTTGAACATCTAAAATCCTGTGCAACACCAATGGCAGCAGGCAAGTGTATCTCCAAAAGTGAAGGAGAATGGATGGTTGATCCTTCTTTATTTAGGAGTGCAATTGGTGGTCTACAATACTGGGCACATACACGGCCAGATATAACCTTTGCAGTAAATAAAATGAGTCAATTTTTGCAGGCTCCCTCTGATGTACACTGGAAGGTAGTAAAACGGATTTTCAGATACCTAAAGGGGACTATTGAGCAAGGCTTATGGATTCAAAGAAGTGACAAATTGAGATAACTGGTTTTGCAGATGCTGACTGGGCATCGTGCCCCGATGACAGGAGGTCTACAGCGGGTTATTGTGTCTATTTGGGTGACACATTAGTGGCATGGTCATCAAAGAAACAACAAGTAGTAGCTAGGTCAAGCACTGAGTCTGAATACAGAGCTTTAGCTCAGGTAACTGCAGAAATAACTTGGGTTGAATCACTCCTTAAAGAAATTAAGTTGAACCCTGTTACAACTCCAATTCTGTGGTGTGATGATAATCTTAGTGCTAATACCTTAGCCTCTAATCCTGTCTACCATGCACGGACAAAGCACATTGAGTTAGACATACACTTTGTTAGAGACAAAGTTCTTGAAGGGAAAACAATAAAATAATTTAAAGAAAAGTTAGGTAAAAATAAAATAAAAAGACAAAGAAAAATAATAAATATTTTTTGGGAGAAGTAAAATTAAGTGTTAAATATAAAGAACTTGTTGGAGTATTTCAAAATTTTAAAGTTATTTAAAATAAAAGATAAAGAAAAACAATAATTATTTTTTGGGAGTAGTAAAATTAAGTGTTAAATATAAAGAGTTTGTTGTAGTACTTCAAAATTTTAACTCTCTAAATTTATAGATGCTCTTCAAATAATAGAATATGCTCTTTAAAAATAGAGAGTCTCTTGAAGATACTCTAAGAACAATCCATGTTTCCTTTAAAAATGATGATACTATTTTTCTTTTTGTTTGATAAAAAAAATTAAATTTATAATAAACTTTAAATCGAATGAATTATAAATACGAGGACCATATTTTCCGTACTTGTCACGGGGCAATGACCCTCTCCTTTCTTGTCCATGTTTACCTGATTAGACAAATAATCCCCATCAGGGTGGGTGGGTGGGTGGGTCTCGTAGGTATCTAATCTAATGTAACAAATGTTTTACAATCCCTAGAGGAGAGACATACAGGCGTGGGAAAGGGAGAAATTTATCATTAAAATACAAATACACAATATTATTAATTAATAGCACATGTAGTCATGAACGTATCGGACTAATTACTCAAACATTTGAAGTCAATGCAACTATTATGTTTATTTTCTTCATCGGGATTTTTCATGTATCAATTATTTTTCTTTATATCCCAAAAAAAGAGTGAAAAAAATTAAAAAAATTCTCTCAAGTTTCTTATGGATAAGAAGATTTTAAGCAATCGAATCCTGCATAATACGGAATAGCTACACCTTCGTCTCACATTATCTCCCTGTTTGTCCGGTGAGAGTGAATTTCCAATTCATGGCTAATTACTCAGAGGCCCACATTTGCCAGTGCTTGAGTCGCCTGTCGACGCTCCGGCGAAACTCAACGGTGACAATAATGGGAGACCGGCAAAAAACGGGCATGCAGTTTGTGGATGGAGTTTTGGGCCTGGTCCGTGGCCTTCTTCAACTCGGCCTCAAGACCGGTCACGTCGTCTCCATCTCTGCTCTCAACAGGTCGTCCTCCTCCTTTACTAACTAGAAGCATGCTAATGGCATTTTTTGAATCTTAATGGGATGGAATTTTTTGTTCGAACTTAACGAATTTGATACCACATAAAAAGGTGAAGTAGCCTAAATGTTATAAGTTGGTCTATGTTTCATCTTTACTCGTTGTTGAATTATATAAAAATGAGCACACGAATTTCAAAATTGGTTTGTTCAAAAGAACCACCATCGCATGTTAACGGATAAATTTCACTTCGGTTAAATATCAAAATATAGATCAATTTACGAGGGCTTGTGTACCTGATTAATGATTAATGTTGACCTTTTAAGAAGAAATTCCAAATTTTAATATGGTAGCAGTGTCCATTGAGATTCAACTAGCAATGATCTAATTAATACTAAAAAAATGATCACGCGAATTTCAAAATTCATCTGCTCAAATAAACTACCATCTTGTGAGAGCTTATTAAGGGATAAATCCCATCGAATATAGATGAAAATATAGACGAACTTATACACATCTTAATAAGGTTGGCCTTTTAAAATGAACCCAAGTCTTGACACATTCCTCCCTAAATGTGGAGACATATTTTGATTAACAATCATATTATGAGATTGCATTTTCAAATTTTGCAACTATTGTAGCATGAAGTACTATATTTTTTACATTTCCTTTTTGATAATGGCAAAAAAATAAAAAAATCTCTTTATCCATTGTTTATGCACCAGAATAAAATCCTATTCAAAAGTGGGTTCATGGAAAGTGTAAAATGACGGATCCAGAGTTTTGGCATTAATAGCGCCTTGTCTTCATATCGGTTTTGGTTCCATCACAGGCAACTTAACGAAATACTGGTCTAGAATTGGAGTTGTGTGTGTTCTTTTGATTTGATTGGCATCACTACATGCATTATTTCTTCAATTTGGATTCGTATATAATGGAATTGGTTAATGGGAAAGAAGATGTTAAGGTTTAGCTTGCTATTGTTGTTGTTGCTGCTCGCATGTGTTGAAGCCATTGTTTTTTATTGGCATCGTTGCTGTCAATGTCACTGCTGTCACTCTGGATCCGTCTAAAGTTGTATACTTTTTAATTGGTCACTGATCTCCTATCCTGTCTGGAGTTCATAAGCCAATCACAAGGAGCGGAAAAAACACTTGAAACATGTTTTTAATTTGAAATTCATCTTCCATTTACCTGAGATTATTAAGGTTGATAGGATTTTGTTTCAGTGATTTGTATCTGGAGTGGCTGCTTGCTATTGCTTATGTTGGTGGAATTGCTGCTCCTCTCAACTATCGTTGGGTGAGCAACCGACCACTTAATATTAGCCCTGCTTTCATCGTCAATTATCACCGATTTTCACTTATAAGGAACACACAGTATGTATTTAAGCATTGAATTGGGGAATTGAAATCAGAACTTCTTGAAAATCGTACTCAATAGGATCATTTTTTATTCAGATTCTGAAACCCTAATTTCTTGCCTGAAGATAGCTTTCAGGATGTGTTTTATTCACTAATAATTTGTCTAACTGACAATTGTTTATCTGACCACTACTAATATTTATCAGTTTGCAGAGCTTGGAAGAGGCAATATTGGCAATGGAGGTTGTGCAGCCAGTCTTACTTGTCACTGACTTGAGCCTGGATTACTGGCATTCTGAGTTCCACATTGATTTAGTACCATCTCTGCAATGGCATATCTCAATGGATACACCTGTTAATGCCAACTACACTGGGACTGGTAGGTATTCATGTCCAAATTTTGATGAATGGTGAGTAAAAATATTATGAAGACATTTACATGTTTAAATAACTGTCTTAAAAAGTACAGATTTAACTACTGAGTTGCTTAAGAAACCTACTGGAAGATCAGTAAATATCGACTACAATTGGGCACCTGAGAGAGCTGCAATTATATGCTTTACCTCAGGTACAAGTTGATAATCCTCATCCATGTTGCTATTTTTTTCACCTTCTGATGTTACTTTGGCTTTGTTTTGTGCTTCAAATCGAAATCTGACCTAAAACATATTTTTCATAAGAAGTATTTTTCTTGAATCAGGTGCTTAAATCCCTTCTAATTTATTTACCTTAATGGTATTGGGGGTTTGGAAGTGCCAAGGACCAAGATCCTCAAGCTGAAACCCAGTTACTTTAACGTTTTGTAATACCACATGTTTTCATTACTAATCTCTTCAACTGATAATTTCCTTTTTCATGATATCCACAGGTACCACAGGAAAGCCGAAGGGAGCTACCATAAGCCATTTGGCTTTAGTCGTACAGTCCCTAGCAAAAATTGCAACTGTTCACTATGATGAGCGTGATGTACAGTCTTCCTCGAGATTTTTTCTTTATTCTCACTCTTCATCTTGAAACTTCAAAAGAATGGCCTAGATGAGTTGTAATTAACATTCAAATGCATAAAAGGCGGCCCAGGAATACAACTGTATATCAAAAGAACTGTATTTCCATGATGGATACTACTTTGATCACACTGGAATTTGTTTATTAAATTCTGTGAACTTTTGCAGGTCTATTTGCACACTGTTCCATTATGTCACATTGGTGGAATATCATCAGCCATGGCCATGTTAATGGCTGGAGGTTGTCATGTTATAATACCCAAGTTTGAAGCTAAATTAGCAATTGAATCCATTCAGAAACATCACGTGACTTCCTTTCTCACTGTTCCCACAATAATGGCTGATTTAATCTCCTTTGATAGGTAAAAACAGCTCCGTTTTTTCAAAATTTTGGAAATAAGGAATATTTTTGTTGCATAATGTTTGCACATCCTTATATTTGGAATTACTCTCCTTCCAAGATTGGTGCGTTGATGAGTTAGTAGAAGATAGAAGTATCTCGTCTCCTTTTGTTTTCTAGTTTATTATTTCCCTTTTGGCTATTGGCAAACATAGAAAGAGTTGGGAGGGACTTTGATCTCAAGACTTTTGAGTTAATGGTTGGATCCTTGACCATTTAACTAAATCTTTCTGGTTTGAGTTTTGTAATTTTGTGTGTTTTATGTACTGTTTATGTATATTTCTAAACGAAATTTTAACAGGATGAAGGAAACATCTGAACAGTTAGAGACTGTGATGAAGATTCTAAATGGAGGTGGTTCTTTGTCAACGAATCTCATTGAAGACGCCACCAAAATCTTCCCAAGGGCCGAACTTCTTTCAGCTTATGGTGCATTTCATGATCTATCTTCAAATTCTTAGGTGGTTTTATTTCAAATTGCTCTGTGAAGTTGGAAGCATACAGGGAAAGTCAAGAATAAGTGGAATTCCCAATGAATTTGTATTGCCCCATCACATATAAAGCAATGGCCCATTAGAACAAGTTCTCTTAACAATATTAGCTAGCTTCATTGTAGGAAGCAAATTACATCTATTCTCCTTCTGACTCGGTTTTCTATTCTTTGATTTTCTGAAGGGATGACAGAGGCATGTTCTTCTCTAACCTTCATGACCCTTCACAATCCAACAAAAGATAAACATTACCACCAATTGTCTGATGCCAAAGAATCCAAATTTAGCTGTCCTGGGGGTGTCTGTGTCGGTAAGCCTGCACCACATATCGAAGTAAGAGTAAGAGTAGAGGATTCTTCGAATGCTGGGAGAATATTGACGAGGGGTCCCCATGTAATGCTCCGTTATTGGGATCAAATTCCACGTAAGAGTTCTGATCCTGGTTGGCTCGATACAGGAGACATGGGACAGATAGATGATCGTGGTAACCTCTGGCTCATTGGGCGTGCTAAGGATCGAATCAAGAGTGGAGGGGAGAATATTTACCCTAATGAGGTAAGCATGCCAAAACAAACTTTATTTTCGTTTTCCCACGGGGATGTAGAAAAATATGTCACTGTTTGGATTTCTTTTGTTTTGTACAAAAGAACATTATAGTATGTGTCACAGTCTACTTTTTCATGACATAGGTAGAGGCAATCCTAGCCCAACATCCAGGGATCTCGGGCATTGTTGTAGTTGGAATTCCAGATCCTCGGTTGACAGAGATGGTAGTTGCCTGTATTAAACTAAAAGACAGTTGGCAATGGTCTGATTTAAGTTTTGATCACTCAGCAAAAGACACAGCTAACTCTTTATCCAGCGAGATCCTTAGGAACTTTTGCAGGGAAAAGAATTTGACAGGGTATTTCTGTTCATAAATTGGCATCTCTTCCCACTCGGGTTTAAACGCATATTGTTGTCACTCGTTTTTATTTATTTATGCAGGTTTAAAATTCCCAAAAAGATTTTATTATGGAGGAATACATTTCCAACGACGAAGACTGGGAAACTGAGAAGAGACCTAGTCAGAGAAGATATTATGTCTCAGATGATTTTCTCCAGCAAACTATGATTCCATCAAATATCTGAAACCAGAAAATAATTGGCTGCATCAGAGTAATTCAATTTTTTTTTTTTTTTTGTATCTCCTCCCTGAGCTCCCTCCCCTGAATATTTTTCTAAACGTCTGTGAGCTTTCTTTATTTAGATTGAAGAAATGATACTGAAATTACACGTCATAGAAGAAAATTAGTGTTATCTTGGAGTTAAGCGTGACTTTCAGAATTTGGGAAGAAGCAATACCCGTATTAACTCTAAAAGTTCTAGCAGTTGATCAAAGACGACGATAATTGACAAGCTGGCTAAGCAAAATGTGAACATTCATACCTGATAAATTAATAACTCGTGCTATTCTTAAGAGTGAAGAAGCTTAATCTACTTGGTGTTGGATAAATCAGCTCTCACTTCTATCCATGACAATATGTTGTTGAATACTTCTGCACTTTCAATCGACTGGTGCTACATGCCTGTGAAAATCTGCAGTGTCTTATCCTCGCTAGTCGATGATTCATACATAAATTTTGCGGGTCACATATCATGTCCTCACCACCATGCACAATTAGCATTGGTACTTCCAGTAAGCTAGAAATAAGTAATTATTATAGTTGTAGTCACAATCTGCCAACTGTCAATGATTAAAAAAAAAAAAAAAAAACAATTTCGAGAATATCAAAGCACAATTATAGTTTGCCAATTGATGACAATTCTTTNTGTGTATTTACCGTTTTTCAAATCTTATGTCTTTATTTGTGTGTGTCTCTTTTGATTGGTAGAATAAAATTGATTAATGTCGTGTAAGCTTAAGTATACTTACCTCGAGGGATCGACAATCCGGACTTAAAAAGTCCACTTTATTACTTGAACGCGACCCGTGCACTTGCGGTATATATTTTCAAGCGAACAGGGGCTGCTACAGTAACTATTAAATAGTGGTATCTGTAAATGTACGGACCTTCTTCTTCTTTTATTTTTGGGAGTCAGTGTGAAATTGGTCCTTTGTTTATTGCTTGGCATGGAAGTTCTGAACCTTTGTGTTTTTGGTATGCAATTAGGAAAAATTTGTAGCTAGGTCTCAAACCTCTGGAAAATGTACAAATTGAGTCCTAAACCTTTAATTAATACTATGATTTATGGCATTCTTGTGAACTGTGATTAGGCTGATATAATCATTCAAAATTTAGTGCATTAGAATGATATATCTAATTTTGGTTTAGAAGGGTCAGTAAAGTTGGAATTTTCAGACATGATTTAAGTTATGATCGAGCACGCCAATTATAATGGATTGGGTCTTGAATATTCTACAGGGAGGGACCCGTTTAATTCTTTGCGAATCTTCTTTGAGATCGTGGCTGCCCAGGAAAAATGGCTTATATTACAAGCATAACCGATGCTCTTAGGACGTAGAAATAAGCCTCCTAATTTCCTTTGCCAGTCTTGAACCCGATCTCGTGTTCTTTCTTCAACTTGTTGCCTCACCCCCAAATTGTAATATACGACTAACCTCTATCTCATTATTACTAGACTTACTCGAATATGTGACAAAATGGCGAAAAAATAAAAATAAATCTCCTTTCATCCTATCTATTTTTCTCTTACTAAACAATTGTTGAGAAAGTACGAAGAAGGGGAATTTATTGTACGGCCCAATCCATATCACTGTCTTAGAAATTCATTGAACATGGTCAGTCAATCCATTAAACAATAAAGTCTATGCTACCTTAGCCTCCCCATTTGAATCAAGAAATTTCTTCCCCTAAATAAAAGGAAAAAAACATTTATGTCTGCATTTATCACGTTTCAATTATTTCCACCAAAAAACAGACTATTTCTTTAACATTTCCACCAATTAGGCAAGAATAGTTTACCCAAGTGGGAGTAGCACTCACTTGTATAATATGGCGAAAACAGTTTATTTACATTAAGTTCGTCTTTTACCTACCAACCTGGGGCCCGAAATTCCGTCTTTTGCACTGCACCAGCATTTATATTTGCGCGGATTATAATAAGATTCATTAAAAGTAGAAGCATATATACTAGCTCTAGAAATGGTACCTGGGAGTAGACTGCTGCTAATGCTTCATCTAATAATAGTACCAATACTCTTCCAACTTCAAGAAACAGCTGCAGCCTCCTTGGCATTGGATGGCTGCCAAAGAAAATGTGGAGACTTAGAAATTCCTTATCCATTCGGCATAAACAAGGGTTGCTACCTTGATTTGCAATTTGAAGTCAGATGCGATGATGATTCAGCCTCTCTAGTTGACTTCAAAATGAAGTTACAGAACGTCTCCATATCACATCACCATTTACGGGTTTCAGATTTCCCAGTTCTAAATATGACTTTCAATAGATCATCAGGAGAAAGTTTGAGAGTACAGCCTACTCCTGAATTTGATTTTAGACGTTTCAGTTTGTCCCACACGGAAAATAAGTTTTTTGTAGTGGGATGTGATTTGTATGCCTATGTTGTTCATAAGACAACTAAAGAGTTCGTCACAGGATGTGGATCTCTCTGCAACCGTGCTGACATAGTCAGATCCACTTCATCTTGCTCGGGCTTTCGTTGCTGCCAGTCAAGTTTACCAAAAGATTTCTCAATTTTTAGTTTGTGGGTTAATAAAATAAATACGTTGGAAGACTCCTGGCCATCAAATCCATGTGGCCTTTTCTTTTTTGCAGCCACGGATGCGCAAACTGACCATTACCAGAATTTCTCTGCTTGTAATGAAAGATATTTTGTCCCTGTAGTCTTTAACTGGACAGTTGGAAACACCACTTGCAGCAATACCAAGAAAACAAATGACTATCGCTGCGGCCCGAATAGTAATTGCTATGACAATGATGGAAGTAGGGGATACAGATGCATATGCAATCCAGGTTACCAAGGAAATCCTTACCTCCCCAAGGGATGCGAAGGTAAAGTAT
This sequence comes from Fraxinus ornus, assembly GCA_903798235.1. Taxonomy (NCBI): domain Eukaryota; kingdom Viridiplantae; phylum Streptophyta; class Magnoliopsida; order Lamiales; family Oleaceae; genus Fraxinus; species Fraxinus ornus. The sequence continues at coordinate 13,354 of CAIGRF010243157.1, forward strand.
CTTTTATTTCTTCCAAGACTTGTCCCTTCTTCTCCACAAGCCCAAACTTTGATTTAGTTATAAACGCATAGAGAATGAAAGAATGGAATTGAGTAAAATGTTAATATACTCAACCTGTAAATTTTGTTTGTTTTAATGCCATTAGAATGGATCTTAATGGGAGCATGCTCTAAAAGCACAAGTCCTATGTCACGGGCAAATTGAAAAAACAAACTGCCCCAAATCAATTATTCAGAACAAATTCACTTCTCTGTCTCATGACAACATTAAATTTCCAGACAACATAATCATTACTAGCATAAATTTATCCAATTTTGCAGATATTGATGAGTGTATGGATCCCAAACAAAATGACTGCCAAGAGAAAGGCCGCTGCATGAACACACGAGGAAGCTACTATTGCCAACATAGTAGAGTAATATTGGCATTGTTCATTCCCCTAGGTATATCCTTCTCCATTCTTCGTCTTCATTCATTCTTAGAATTCTGCTAATGCTAGTCGCACAAACAGGAGTTGGCCTTGCTGCTGGCCTTATAATTCTGGTATCTATTAGTCTCTGGCTCTTCCGTAAAATTAAGAAAATGAAAGAGAGGAAAGTAAAGCAAAATTTTTTTAAGAGAAATGGTGGTTTACTACTTCAACAACAGATCACTTCGAGTACAGGAAATGTGTTTCCTGAAACAAAGCTCTTCGCCATCGAAGAGTTGGAGAAGGCAACAGATAAATTCAACAAAATTCGTATTATTGGCAAAGGAGGACTTGGTACTGTCTACAAAGGAATGCTGTCAGATGGGAGCATAGTGGCCGTAAAAAGGTCCAATATAATTGATGAGAGTCAAGTAGGTCAATTCATAAATGAAGTTTTTATTCTGTCTCATATAAACCATAGGCACATAGTGAAATTGTTAGGCGGTTGTTTGGAGGCTGAAGTTCCATTGTTAGTATATGAATATGTGCCCAATGGCACCCTCTCTCACCATCTTCATGATGAGCCTAACATCTCGACAATATCTTGGGAAAACCGTCTACGTATCGCTGCAGAAATTGCAGGAGCCCTTGCTTACTTGCATTCATGTGCTTCAACAGCCATTTTCCACAGAGACATTAAGTCGAACAACATATTGTTGGATGAGAATTTTAGGGCCATAGTTTCTGACTTTGGACTATCGAGGTCAGTATCCATTGATAAGACTCACTTAACAACACTCGTAGGGGGCACATTTGGTTACTTAGATCCCGAATACTTCCAATCAGGGCAACTAAATGACAAGAGCGATGTTTATGCATTTGGGGTAGTTCTTGCTGAACTCCTAACAGGACTTAAAGCCATCTCTTCCAAAAGCAGCAATGAAAGTCTAGCACTTTGCTTCCGATATGCACTAAAAGAGAACCGTTTGTATGAGATTCTGGAGAAGATAGTGGCAAATGAAGGTCATGAAGAGGAAATTCTTGCAGTTGCCAAGCTCGCCAAGAGATGTCTAAAGCTAAAGGCACGGAACAGACCAAGCATGAAAGAAGTGGCATCAGAACTTGAACAGCTGAGGAGGACAAGAGAGCATTCGGTTCTTGAAGAGAGTTTTAAGGACAAATACTATTCCAAAAGTGAAAGCTCAAGCTCCAACTGTCGCACTGATGAAATTGCTGCAAAGGACGATCAAACGATGTAGGGTACAAACTAGCTCCACTTGAATTTGAAAGTTAGAATTTTCCTTCATATATTAAAGAAGCTATGACGTTCAACTACGCGTGTTGCAATGTCTTGTAATCAAATTTCAAAATCTTCTGTAAAAACAACCATTGTTGAGTAGCATTTTCTTTCTTCTTGTCATTCGAAGTATTTCTTATATATATTTTCTGTATAACAGCATACTATCTTCACAAGGAGCGACATAAAATTCTACTAAAATCAAAACTTAGCATACAGATAGAGACAACCATAAAAAGAAAACATCCGCAGCATAAGGAAATTCAACAGCAAGTAACATTGTAATTTACCTCAATGAATTTGATCCTCTTCTAGGACTCGTAGCTGTCAGGAGATTTTTTCATTATACAGCTTAAAACAATTTCCCTAATCCCCTTCAAAAAAGAAAAAAAAAAAAACTTCTAAGCTTTGACTCTGTTATTACTCAGACATAAAATAATTTATTTGTTTTCACTACTTTTAAACTTTTAGTATATATTTTAAGCTTAGCCAAACATGCACTAACCTACTTATAAGTAGGCTTACCTACAAGCAAATAAATAAGTCTTAAAAAAAAATTATTGATCATCGCTGAAAATAAAAGTTCATGTATTTTATATCTGACATACAATTTCTATTTAAATAAATAACTTCTGTTCTTGTAAGTTGTGTTCGGAGAACAAACATAATGGCTTGAGATTTGATAAGCTTTGGAGAAAAACTCAAATGGGTAAAGACACTTGGATTTGGAATCCATCGCTTTTTACCACTTCAGTCTCAATTCGTGTAGTCTCTTAAGCCTATGGAACAGGGAGAAATTGATGGAATTAGGGTAAACAGAAAATCTGAATTTCCGTACGAGTACACGGTCAATTTTGATGGAGAAACCATAAGTTTCATACTGGACAAGGGGACGCAGATTCTGCATGCAATATGGCACACGACTCACTATTTGGGGCGGAAAGAATTCTGAAAGTTTCATTCCTACAGCCAAGATGATGTTCATGGTCATTCAATTATGGAGATCAAAGAAGAGGAGGGTCTGTAGAGGATGCAGACGGGGATGCAGATTCTTCACGCACAAGTTTCATGCCAAGATGTATTCAATAGTGGAGATCAAAGAAGAGGATGGTCGGTAGAGAGAGGGAGGTTTTTGTTGAAAATTGTCCTTTGAGATACTAATGGTGAAAATAAGCAGTTTGCAGCAGACAAGAATCTTGAGTCAAAACTTTATGGAAAGAGGCCAATAGAATAGGGTAACCTTTCCAGAGTTGACAGTGAAGGATGGAAAGTCGACGACTTTACGGCATATGATGGCCAGAAGAAACCTTTTATGGAGGATTACAAATGGCCTTCATAATTAAATTTTTCTCGTGATTGTATAAACTCTATAGAAACCTCTGAAGGGGATCATGGGCCGATTTCCAATTTCACGAGCGCATGTAGTTAGGAACCTAAATCAGCTAAAGATGATTCGAAAAATCTAAAATTAGCTGAAGAACTTCAGAAAGATTGGAAATTAGAAGATGAATTTTCAATTTATGAAAGTAAAAAAGAGGAGTTGAGTTGATGTGGTAGAAGAGGATGAGGAAGAACTGCAAATTTGGAGTAGTAGTTTCCCATGAAGGGATTGGGACTTGACTGATAAAGAGTTCAACAATGAGAACATGGACACTGATATATTCCTGAGAGTCGTACATTACTGAATCTGGCTGAGTACTTAAGCCAAAAGATCAACACACTAGACATAAAAATCTGAATGTCATACTCAACCCAAGAATACTTCCTCATTAAAGGACCAATCTGTGAAACCTTCTTTGTGTTTTCATCAGCATCAGAAGCAAGGCAGAGCCAACAAACATTGTCCATTGCCATTATCAAGGAAAGCTTTGAACATTGGAGGTCATAGCTCAATCCAAATCCCATTAGAGGATTGTACTCCAACAAAACATATAAAACTAATGCGGAGAAACAGGTTAAGGTTTTCCAGGATATAACACATGTTCATGGAAGTTCTTACTAGTGCTAGTGCTAATGCGGCAAAATGTACGAGACTTTTCCATCTTTTTTCGGAAGCCCAAAACTGTCTATTGCATAATCCTTACTGTTTAATGTAAATGTAATGCACATAATAATGGCCTTCACCAACACGGGAAGCTAGGGATTGTCAACATCAGCCTTCACCAATAATGGCCTTCACCAACACGCTACCGACTCTGCTAATTTTGACTTGAGAGTTAAAAGGCCGCTGTCGAGGACCACTTGGCCGTTCCACTTATCAGAAATCCGGGAGACCTCTGAAGATATTGAAAAATGTCTATTTAAGTATTAATTGCCAAAAAAAGACTAATAAATAATTGTATTCTGAATCCTGTTATTCAACTCATTTATTTCCCGCCGTCCATAATATTGAGGTAAAACCAATACATCCCCTTCCTCTACGTAATTCACATTTCTCTCTGCTCATTCTATTCTTATCTACCTCATGATTTGTTGAATCTTTTATACATAAATTCTTGTATACACCGCCACAAACCCATTGATGAAAACTCATATAGAAATTCAAATGATGTTCGTAAAACTTCAACCTAAAAGATCTTATGACAGTTTGTTTGATGATTCAATTTCAATAGCACAAAATCCACGTTCTGATACTCTTTTGATTGAAATCCAGGATAATTGATAAAAGACCCATAACGAAATTCAAATGGTTAGATGGCTCAATAGCACAATATTGAAACTTTCCTGCATTTTGATGTTATTTTATTAGAATCCTGGATAATTGGTTATAATAAGTGAGTTCGCCATGCCATTTCTATGGAAGAAGGCGAAGAGCTCAAGAATTTCACAGTTGATGAACGATCATGTGCAGAATTCTCAGAAGAGGCCTGAGGGCTCTTCTCTTATGGTGGAGACCGGGTTCCCTACCTCCCTTGTAGATTTTGCAATCAAGAATGGGAGCAAATTGAAAAAGCTATCCAAGAAAAATGGGGCAAAGCCACCGGAAATTCCATTAGGAACCGAGTATAATGATCCAGTGATCCTGGAATCCTCAAGCATTTTTCCCAGTCCTTCATTTACGCCTTCATCTTCTCGCTGTCCTTCACCTTCTTGCATCCCTTTGCCTCCAGAGACTAGGAATTTTGATGAAGTTGCTATGGGTGTCAATGAGAGTGGTGTAGGCAGGCGGGTTGTGTGTACAAATACGGTTGTGAGAGCAGTTGTTAAGATGTTTTTGGTGGTGGTTTTGGCTTTGGGGACGAAGAAATTTGTCTCGGGGATCACCATTTCGGCCTTCTTGTTGATTTTCCTGGATTATGTTGGTAAAAATACTTGCGGAGTGTTGAAGCCATGTTTGGGTGCACAAAAGGGATTAATATTGATTGTGAAAAGGATTCAAAGGTTTTTCAGATTCAAAGAGGATAATTCAGATCAAAAGAATAAGGATTGTTTTGATCCTGGCTACTCTGGTTTTAAGAATTGCGAATCAATGAGGTCATTTAAAGAATTTCAAGTTATGGAACCAGACTGTGGTGAGCAAATTCCAAGCGAGAAGGAGATAGTGGACGAGCACATTTGTGAAGGGAAATTGGGATTTCAAGAAATTGGCTCGAAGAATGTGGTGATGGAGGACGAAGAGTCTACACGTGAATTGTTGAAATTGGAGAGGAGGATCTCGCGGAAGGATAAGATTAAATCAAAGATGAAGAAATTAGTTCCAAAGAAGCTGCGTAGTTCAAAAAAGGGGGGAACGTAACTCTGAAAGTTCTGAATTTAGTTCAATTAGAGAAGATACTATTGCCTCGTAAAGAACACAAAGCAGATAAAAGTGAGGACGGAAAAGAATCAGAATTATGGAACCAAATTGTGGAATTCAGTGTGAGAAACAAATGGATAAGTACAGTTGTGAAGGCAAATTGGGATATCGAAAAATGGACTTGGAGAAGATTGTGGAGGAAGAAGAGTCAATGTGCGAATCATTGGAATCAAAGAGGAAATCACGGAAAAATAAGATTAAATAAAAAATGAAGAAATCGGTTACAAAGAAGCTGCTTAGTTCAAAAAAAGAAGAAGATAATGCCACAAGTTCCGAAATATATTTATTTAGAGAAGATGAGGACAAAATGAACCAGAAATTGTAGCAAATTGTAGTCGTTGTGTAATAGAAGATACAAAGAGGAAGATACTGATGTATAGAATTGAACTTTAGTACTCTGTTTGGTTGTTCTCACTGGACTTATTGTGGTGCTTGGTGTTGAAAGATTATTAAGATACATATCATCCATTCTTTTGCTCACGTCTTTGATGGATTTTGGTTATAAAAATGTAGAAATCTCGTTTTACTTTTAGTTTGTTGTGTTGTGAAGTTCTCTTTAAATCTTGGATTGTGGTCCGAAAGCAT
>CAIGRF010243159.1:4444-15845 GCA_903798235.1 Fraxinus ornus
TCAAGTCCGGGTGTTCTAGCAGGATAATCAATGCAACACAAAGGTACAAAAAAGGTTCAAACAAAACTTCCACGCAATGCAGTCTCTCACAGTGACTAAACAACAGTTACTGCACATAAAATAGAATTACCAACTTGCAATCAAAATTCAACACTTCAACTAGAGCAAATAATTCCTAACATTCTAGCACAAGCAATGGTTACCCCTTCACGGTAACTCCAATCCTATTGTCACCCCAAACGATGACGCGCTAGTGCTGAAATTAAAGAGAGGATCAGCCAACTTACTAGAACGGACCTATCTGGATCCGTAAATTATGAGAAATATAATTTTAACACTTTAGGGCCACCACTATTCGCCCTAAAGTTTGCAGCAACCAATAGAATGTAAAACTGAATCCAGAACGAGCAGGGGCAAAATCGTCTAACTTTTTCTGCGTAACCTGAAACACTAAACAAAAAATATCAATACTTTCAGGAAATTAAACTTAACAAACTGCCTAAAGAAGTCGAGGTCAGAAAACGCTCCACGCGCGCCGTCACGCGCCTTCACTATCCTCTGCGCGTGGGCTTCACGCGCGGCCACACGCGCCGTCGGAGAAGCTCATGCGCCGGCCACCCAGTTGGTCCTCAACCTGCTGAACACGATGGTGGTGTCCGTTTGTCTAGAAAGTCCACGGATTTTTCGAAAATCGAATTTGCAGGTGCGAAAAATTGGGAAAAAACTAGACAGATTCATGCTTCAGTTTCTGCTCGATTTCTGGACTAATTATGGGCGAAAAAATCACCAACCAATTTCTGATACCATTTGTAGAATTTGGGCCTTCAATAACACCAAAAAACCAGGCTCAGCTTCACCAAAAACCGACACCACAATGCCACAAACACAACTCTCAAACCGTCACTTTCCTAATCAACCGGTTGCTCTCGATGGCAGCCCACAAAGGCTGGGGTGAATACTATTGGGAGCCAAATATCAGCCACTAAGGCAAAGAGAAAGGTAGAAGAATAGGCACAAAGCCAAGGTATGAAGCACAAAGCCAATACACTCTTTTTCTCTCAAAGAAAGCCGACTTCCCACGTTTTTTCACGCACTAGCAATAGTGAAGGGTTGAATAATATAAAGGGATTGTGGATGGGTTTTTACGTTAGGGAATAGTAAGGCCCAATAAGTGGGCTACCAACCAATAAAGCTATCCAAGTCTTTTGGGACGGGCCATGAGCAACACTAATATAATTAGGTTGCTTCAAATGGCCCAAGTGGGTTACGCGAGAGGTTTAAACAATCCCACGTCAATACACAATTTCAATAATCGGCCGAGGCCTATGAAATTTAATCCAACAAAACGGTTTAACATCATAGCCCGGATTTATTGGGTATCAAAACCCAACACTTACGAATCTTAACACCTGATTGTTGAATAGCTATAGCTAACTCCTCATCCAGGCCTATCCTCAAGAAATTTTTATCCCAACCATCCTGACTAAGGATGTCCTTCACACGTAAATTAGGATTACCAATAGTGGGAACAAAGGAAGCTAGAGCACCAAAACTCATCCAATTATCGTACCAACCTAGCAAATTTCGTAAATAAAGGATTTTGCACATCCTCAAGAGCCCGAATACCTAAACCACCTTCCTCCATCGGTAGGCATATCCACTTCCCAGAAATCTATTTTCGCTGGCAACATCCACCAGATGTATTCCAAAGAAAATCAATAAACATTCGACGAAGCTCCTTGAAGACGCCTATGGATAGCTTCAGGACCGAAAGAATATGTATAGAACGTGCTTAATAAGCACTATCTTACCACCAAAAGATAGCTATTTACCTTTCCAACCCGCCTTTTTTTCTTGACCTTGGAAAAGAGGGGATCCAACATACGAATAGTGAGCCTCCCAACATGAAGAGGGACACCAAGATAGGTGCATGGTCAGTTGCATCATTTGAAACCCGTTAGAGTCAACAAATTACGCTTCCTGCTATTGGAGATATGTTTAGAGAAAAAAATAGAAGGGTTGTCTGGACTAACCTGCTACCCGACATCCTCTCGTACCGAGTAAAAATCTCTATCAGGTTCCGAACCATTTACAAAAACCAGTAAGTCATCAGCATAGAAGAGATGAGTCACTAACAAACCATCTGATGAATTCCACTTTCAAATCCTATTATAATCATCCTTGAAAGAACCTCCTCCGCCAAAATAAATAAATATGGGGATAAAGGATACCCTTGTCGAATACCTCTAGACGGCATAAAAACACCATGAGTAGAGCCATTAAGCATAATAGAGCAAGACGGGGAAGAAATACAATTGAATACCATATTGCAGAAAACCTCGGAAAATTCAAACCGTTTTAATACCTCCAACAAAAACTCCAATTAACCCGATCATATATGCCTTTGTCCTATCAATTTGGAGCAAACAATTACCCCCTCTTACCTTCTTATTAATACTATGTACCAATTCCTGGGCAATAGAAATATTATCAAAGATACTACGGCCCTATATGAAAGTCGGTTGCTCTTTGGAAATCAACATACCGAGAATTCGAGATAGCCGGCTAACCAAGATTTTAGTCACAATCTTATACAAAACTGAACACAAACTGATAGGCCTAAACTGTCCACAACCAGCTGGCAAATCCACTTCTGGGAGTAAAACAATATTTGTAGCACCAAAAAACGTGGTAAAAGGATTGCCCTCAAAAAATTCAACCACCATATCCATGATGTTCTACTTAACAATATCCCACGCCACCATGAAAAAACGGTTGGGAATCTACTTAATCATGCACAACGGAAAATAAAATAATTTCAATTCCCACCAAGGATCTGCTTTGTATTTAAATAGAAATTATACATTTGATGAATTGTGCAAACTCCTTTGCTGATTCTCGAACTCGAATGATCATGATCTGCAATCCAAGCTGTCCAATTGTCCAATCTACAATGGTGATCCAGACCACCGAGAACAAGAAGACGACTTGAATTTTCTTTTCTTGCACTAGCAAGATTAATAAATTATTTCATGCAGTTTTCAAACCCTAGCAGCAATTAATATTAGTCATCTTAAACTTAACCCGGTCCAATATTTAATTAATCAATTAATTAAATCGGTCCATGAATTAATTAATTCGATTAATTAATTCGGGTATATTAATAAGCAACCCAATTAATTAATTATCCAACATTTGTCAATTAATTAAGTGATAAATCTCATTCTTCTGGTTCTATAATTAATTCGGGATTACTAATAATCAACACAATTAATTAATCATCCAACACTTGTCGATTAATTAATTAGTAAATCTCATTCTTCTGGTTCTCTTTTGTGTGTGACTCATTAGGTTCTTGATCACGATGCCTAACTACGCGAATTATTATTTTGATCTAATCAAAATTGATAAATTAAAATGCCCTTTTAATTTATCATCAATTCACATCCGTCGTCCCAGATTGACATCTAGCGATGTGTCAGGCAATACATGCGACGGGAAATGTCATGTGGTATGACAAAATCAAACTTGTTCGTTTTCCCTGAAACTATAATCTTTTCGTCAATATGATTCGAACAATTATGATATATTGATAACTGTCAATCTCAATTATTGATCGTATCTTTTATCCCACTGTTAAGTCAATATAAGTCGAAATCCCCTTTTTCGACTTATGACTTCACCTTGTCCAAGGATTTCATTATCAACTTAACTGGATAAAACATAGATCTCTTACTATCTAAGAATAATGAATCCTCTATTGATCATTCACAACCTTCATATGTTTTTTGACATACTCGAACTATGTTGTATTAGCGACCCTTGCTAGAGCAACATTCAGCATCACCAAAGTATGACTGTCCTCATATAATGTGCTATGATGACCTCAAGTCAAATGATGAATTTCACTACCGAACGTTAGAGATTAACCAATGACACTCAGATAGTTATCCATGTGGAATCTCCCAACAGGTCTCCAATGTTTGTTCTATAACAAAACATCAATGTGTTCATTCAAGTGTCACTACACTTTAACTTGTGAGATCAACTACTTCGAAAGTAAGAAATGAAACACGTGATGATTTATCCGTAATAACGATATCTGTATTTCGTTATTACATATTACCACGAACAATTTAAGATTCAATCATATGTAATTTGTATCTCACACACCAAGATTTGAATCTACGGATTCTATTATTTAATTTATTATAATATTAATTTAATTAAATAATAGATATTGGTAAAAATATGCATCGATAATATATATTAAAAGTGTTTATATTCAAAGTTTATCGGACCTAGGGCATAACACTTACAAACTTCCACTAAATCCAATCACTTATGTTTCTTATACCATAAGAGTTTTTATGCTGCGACAACTCTTTGTCAGTGGATCTGCAATTTAATAACTTGTGAAAACTCGTTCTTTCTTTACGTCATTTCATTGTATTATATTTTCAATGTGACAATACTGCCTTAACACATTCACTTACACGATGGCTCCATTGTTATCACAATGCAGAAGCATGTCATCAACAATGTTAGGAACTACTCCAACTTAATNTTATTTTCGATTTGGAACCTTTCCAACATACTGCTTAAGAGTAAATTAATATCCTAATTGTGATATTCTATCATTCTAGTCTGACTAGAAGTTAGCATCAGTGTATCCATGAACACTCAGTTCATTTTCTCTATATAAAATCTTCTCGAGATTTTATCTATATAGATTGGGATGAGTTAAGCAATCTTTCAGATCTATCTCTATAGATCAACTTGCTTCTCATATCTATCACGGAGAAGTTATTTGACAACTATAATGTCAATAATTGAAATATAGAGATGTCGTTTCCTGACATACATATAATATTAGGAAAGCGACAATGCTCCTACTGTTTTTCTTGTAAATACGCAATTTGTCTTCATTTTTTAAAAAATCAAACATTTTGACTTTTGTATCAAATCGAAGATTTCAACTCCAAGAGGCTTGTTTCAATCCTAATACCTTTTCTTGTAAACACATTTACAACATATGGATTCTAATCCATTAGGCAGGTCGACCAAGGTCCAAACCTTGGTTGCCTACGTTAAGTTCAAATCGAATTTCATAGTCTTCTGCCATCTCAGTGAGTCAACACTTAACTTTGCTTATGTATAATTAGTAGGTTCATTACCTCGATTAGTAATACCTGATTAGTAATCATGGATTCGTACCTTCCAGAAGGTCAAATGATCCTACAAGATTTACACGAAGCTGACGTGTCCTCAGGAGTCTGCACTTCCTAATCAAGAGTATGTCCCTAGTAGGTATGAGATCAGACTCATGTTCATCTACTTGGTCAATTATATTAGTGGATTCTTGAACTCTTTCAAGATTCATTCCGCTTCCACTGTCATCTCCTAGAATAAACACTTTCTCTATGGTGGACAGACATCCCATGGTGTTAAGTATACTTAGACAATGAGTTGGAGTGACGTGTTCTCATTTGATCCTATAGATAAAAGCAACGTTGAAGGTAATGAGGAGGTAATGGTTTTAATTGATGGTAATGCCAAAATTTATGAAGATATTACGATTTCAAATGACACCGCAGTCTATGATCAATCGCCCCTTGGACAAAGTTAGACGGTCATAAGTTCGCCTTCTAGGCACTTGTTGATTGGAGAGTCTAATATGGCGATCTCCATAGTACAAGTTAATGATCTGACTTTATATAAGGAAATTATAGATGATGTGAATGTAACGGTCAATTTATGGATTGAAGAAGACATTGAGATCTTGGAACGAAATATTCAACGAGGTCATTAAGACGTATTGTTTTGATCAAAACTTCGACGAACCCTATGTCTATAAAAAGATACAAGACAAAATTGTAATTTTTCTAGTCCTTTATGTGGATGATATTCCACTGTGGGAGCGTTATCATCAACGGAAGCGCGGTTGTCTCAATAGTTTCATACGAAAAACTTAGGTGAAGCTAGCTATGTATTACTTATTCAAGTCTTAAGAGAATGAAGGAACAAGATGATAGCTTTATCTCAAGCTTCACATATTGACAAAATACTTATTGAGTTTGCCATACAAGACTCCAAGAAGGATAATCTTCCCTTCAGACATGGAATCTTACTCTCTGAGGATCGGTCCCCTAAAACTCAAAAAGTGATAGAGCACATAAGTAGGATACCTTATGCATCAGTAGTTTATAGTCCCATGCATGCTATGTTGTGTAATAGACCTAAAATTTGTTATACTGTTAGTATAGTAAGTCGATATCTATCTAACCATAGGATCAAAACATTGAATGGCGGCAAAATATATTTTTTAGTACCTCCAGAGAATTGGGGATTATATGTTCCTCCCCAAATCTTGTTTTGATAGGTTTAAAGGATTCAGACTTCCAGAGTAATGAAGACTATCGCAAGTCTACATCAGTATCATTGTTTACACTTGATGGTGGGGCTATTATTTGGAGAAGTATCAAGTTTATGCATTGCTGTAGTGAAAAAAAAAATGCAAAGATTGATAATTAGATTAGGTAGTCTAGGGTCAACTAGACATGATCTAATTATTGAAACTTGGATAATATATGTCATACTAGATCATTGTGATAGTTCTATAATGTATTGGAACTTAATTGTAATTAATATAAAAGTGTTAAGCTTAATTGTAATTAAAATAAAGTTTGTTCTTGATTGTAATTAGGCCCTTTTTGATAACTAAATTTTCCTTGGAAGTTGGAATTTTTTTCCGTTTTCCACCTTTTGCACCGTTTGATAGCAAAAATTTTACCCGTAAAATATCTTATCTCTCCTCACCCACTGGCTTTCTTGGATTTGGTGGAAAATATTTTCTTTTGATTTTGGTGGTAATTGATTTTCCAAATTTTCTTTTGTTGGCAATTGAAAAAAATTATAGACACAATGGTAAAAAAAATTTCACTTTTATTTACAATTTTCATACAAAACAAAGCCAAACGAATGGTAATCGGTATGGTAATTTTTTTAAGCAATTGGAACAAATTCTAGATCCAATGGTAGAAAAAATTATTACTTTAATGGACAATTTCCATAAAAAAGAAGTCAAACGAACACCAAACTTTCAATATTTTTCAGATGAAAAATTATACCAATCAAACACAATTAATTATATTTTCCAGTAAAACAATTTTTAGACAATTCAATTCCTTATAAAATATTTTCTTTCCACCAATTTTCTACATTTGCAATCAAACGGACCCTTACTGTAAAAGTTGTAAATTTAATTGTAATTGTAATGAAGTTCTGGGACTACACATACAATTAAATATAAACTAATTGAATTGGGACTTCAATTAAAAATCCTATTTGAATTTTAATTAAGACTCTTATTTAAATGTGGAATTTTCATTGTATATGGATTGGAATTATTTTATATCTATAAATAGAGATTAGATAGAACCTAGGAAAAATACAACAAATTATAATAGAATATCTCCATATTATTCAAATTGGAGAGAGAAAATTTGTTTTTCTTACTTTATTCAATTGTCTAATCCAAGAATTAGTTTCTTGATTTAACTAAAAGAAGGTTCCCACTCACCAGTGAAGTTTTTGTTTTGGAGAATATCATAGAAGGTTTGGAGGTTTGGAGCATCAAGTTCTTGAAACTAAAAGCTGGAAACTCGTGATCCAAAAAAGTTGAAGTTCATGATTTAGAATCAAATCAAGAATTAATCATTGAATTTGGGTAAAAATTCGAATCCTTTAATATAACATACACGTGAATATTTACACGATATTGTTTCTTGAATTAAAGATTTTTTTTATTTTATTTTCGAGTGATTCTACTTCTACATTCCAACAAGATTGTTTTTTTTTTTTTTTTGGATAACTCCAACAAGATTGTTATAGGAAGAATGATCACTTCAATTTTGTGTAGAAGCAAAAGATATTAAACCTTGTTTAAGAGAAGCGCCCTTTATGTGAGAATATTTCATGTAGACATGTCTAAACTTTTGCAACAGTCTACTCATGATTGGCTCCCCCAATAGGGGGAGCCACTTGTCCATTATGTAAAACTTTATGTATAATATTATGGTAGTGTAGCATAATCCATCTTGTTTTTAGCATAGAGAGTGGTGTTTACTTGTCCAAAAAGAGACAGTTGGACTACAAAACCAGTATGGAAAAGATTAAGGNAGTGGCTCCCCCTATTGGGGGAGTGCCTGGTGGGAGCCACTTGTCCATTATGTAAAACTTTATGTATAATATTATGGTAGTGTAGCATAATCCATCTTGTTTTTAGCATAGAGAGTGGTGTTTACTTGTCCAAAAAGAGACAGTTGGACTACAAAACCAGTATGGAAAAGATTAAGGATTACTCTCAATTTTGCACCACATTTACTAAAAGGATAGTAATAGATACACCAACTCCCATAATAATTCCTGGATGGTAAAAACAGAAGAATAAGTATAGCTAAATTGAATATGTTAGAAGAATTCGACAGGGTACACATGATCAATTGTCATAAAAATAGGTGATTGAGATTAAGATGATAGTTATGGTGAACTCGTGATTGCTAACACTTGGACCATCGTTAGAAAATTATATTATATTATTTTAATATATTTAAAATAAAAAATCACATAAAGAAAATAGCACCTTCTATTAATTTTTAATCGAATTGAAGGTAGGAATAATTTAACCAATGGTTATATTGTAATAGGCGTAAGAACAATCATGTGGACTCTTAGGTCCACTTTATTACTTGTTACGGTCTTTACACTTGCAGAATATAATATCGACGATAAGTTTTTGACACTGTTGTCGGGAGCTATTTTTATTTAATATTGGTTTAAAGTACTTCTTACTTTTGTTTACTTTTTTTTTTCTTTTTCTTTTTCAGTTGATCTACTTGTTTTTCTTTGATAGGTAACGAAAACAAGGAAAAGAGAAACAAAAATTTACAATGATTGATCTCGACTTAGATGATGGTAATATGCTTGTGGGATATTCATCTTCATGCAACAACTTAAAAAGTTATGATAGAATCTATTTATCGTACAAGATAAGTATTGCTTGCCAAGGGATTAAAAATCTCATCTATTGTGTATGATGAGAGGAGACCGACTTTTGAGTATTGTGGGGTGTTGCATTATACTGAAAATTGCTTGTTATTGACAACTTAAGATCAGTAAGGAAAGCTATCTTTGATGATCCATATGAAAAAGATGATAACGGTGACATGCTTATGGGTCTATGCCATGCAATTTATAAAAGGATTGATTATCAAATAATTCTGGATGAGCTAAGTAACATGCTTATGGAAGATCTCTTCATCATTCGACCTGAAGAAACAACTAAAGAATAAAAACAAGTAAAAACCGAGGATTAATCATGAAGGAGTTAAACAAATTAGTGCATTCAAAGTAGATGGAATTAGCATGCGAACCTTCAACTTCATTCTAACTAATTACTTAATTACATATATGGGAGAAGCAAAATACAAGAAGTAATTAAAAATACATAATCGGATTTTAAGGAAAAAAGAGAAAAATATGAAAATTTTGTATAGAGATTTCGCCTTCTTATTATAAAATCTTGAAATCCAGCTTCTTGTTTGATTTCTTGATTTTTCCCCTCTTTTTGGGCTTGTATTACACATGTTTAATAAATTCCTCAAGTCTCAACATGAATATGTGTGTATAATGAAATTCTACAAGCCTCTTTAATTTTTGAATTAATGTATGAATATAGAACAAAATTTAAGTAAAATCCTTGTTCAACTTGATTTCCACAAAGAGTTTGAAAAATAAAAGGAAATAAATCATTTTCCCAATTGCTGCAACTTTCTCATGTGATTTTAGTCCTTCATCTTCTTATATTTGTAAATAAGTCCTCTTCATTTCAGAATCATTAATAATTGATTCGATACAAGTTTCAAAATTTGTAATTTAGTTCCCAAACTTTCCAAAAGTCGAATTTAACTCTTGAGACTTGTGAACTTTTATCGAATGCTCCTATTATACTTCCAATTTATCTCTGCAGTCCGGTCAATCTTCAATTGCTTCAAATCAACTTCAAGCAAGTTCCAAATAGCCTATTTTCACTTAAATTTTATACAAGTTAGGATTTTCCTAAAATTAATATAAATTACACAAATTAAGTAAATATTCACTCAATTTAAATATAAATAATTAAAAATAGAAGTCTGAATAATTGTATAAAATATACTTATCAAATACCCTCAAACTAATCTCTTTTTTGTCCCTAGTAAGACTATCTACTAAACATGCAAGCAAACAAATAAACAAAAATATAAATACATTAGATAACTTTGCCAAACTCTCATCAAGTATAGAAATTGTTTGATAACTCAAAAAACGTTCACGAGTAATGCAATTAAAACTAATTATTTGCTTATTCAACGCTTGATCGATGTGTGTATAATCATCATAAATTTATAAGTTGGTTATTTCCACACCCTTAATAGTCAAATACTCATTTCTCTCTCGAGGGATACACACCCGTAAAATTGTTTTTAATCACATACTCAAGGTGTATATTCTAAGGTTAATTACACAATACTATTTCATCTCCCTCTCGAGACTAATTGGATTTCACCAATGAAAGTCACTATCATGATACGTGCTGATTCTCCTTAAATTTAAATTTCTCAACCTCCAAACTTCCACTAGGATAATAATCCCCACTAAAAGTCTAAATCCCAAATTAAGTATCCAAAGCTTAACTAGACAGAAACTATGCTTATAGTTGTTTTGTCATTGTCTCAACACACTTTGGTGTAATTCCTTCTCTTTTATTGTCCCTTCTTATGTTTTTTGAATTTTTTCTTTAATTTTCAAAGGTAATTTTCACTCTACAACTCAGGCAGCCTTCTTCCCGAATAGATTGTGGTAGGATCCGGAATGCGCCAGCAATTATCAAGAATTCGAAGCATGTTGGAGAGAGATTTGAGCCAAGTCCGAGACTTCAATGAGATGATAAAAGCTATACATTTACATATTCGAGTAAAGGAGTCCATAATATCGAAGTTAACATGCCAAGGAATAAGTTTGGTGAAGGGGGCGAGGTCGGAAATCAATTGGATCAACACGAAAGTTATTCATTGATTTTCAGTCTCATATTGAGACCTGTTGTTGACAGGGTATACGGTTGAATTTGAGGATTATTTCTGAAGAAAAGTTGTATCTCTTGAAGTAAGCTTTCCAACGCATTTTGAATCATCTTAATCGAATATCGGGAGAGGGAGATATGACCAAAATACTGAAGGCTGTTCAGGAAAACTGTTTTGACGTGAATTTCCTTATTATACTAGAATTCTATTTTCTTTCCAATTTTACAATATTTTGAAACCTAATTACGTTTTTACTAGGTTTTCTAGCATTAGTATAAATA
>CAIGRF010243168.1:0-11847 GCA_903798235.1 Fraxinus ornus
TTTCCGCAAAATTGATTGACAAAATTAGGGCAAAAGACGATGACGTGGCAATCCGGGTTTAACGGAACTCGGGGCGCTACAGATATAGTTAGGTTAAACCAAGCAATTAAGATTAATTTCGTTCGAGATAGGAAATTAGCTAAAGTCAGAAAATCGGGTCTACGATTCTAAATGAGTAATTTGTTAATTCGTTTGTGGAGAAATTAATTAGACGACGATTAAGCAAAATCATGAATTTCAATCATTTTATCCTCCGAAATTTCCCTCAATTTTATGTTTTGTTATTTTTGTGGATTTTTTAGTTGTTTTCAATATTTAGTTTTTAAAAATAAAATCAAATGTGTGTTGCTTTGTTAGAATTAAATTGACTAGAGTAAGTAGTGTAATTTAAGTAAACATTCCTCGAGAGATCGATAACTCAAACTCACAAGTCCACTTTATTGCTAGAACGCGATTCGTGCCCTTACGACACATAATTAGGTTATTTTCACAAAGTTTTTAATGCTAACTCTAATTGACGTAGAGATATAGTAGGCTAAACTAAGCAATTAAGAACAATTTCGCTCGAGAAAGGTAAATAGTTAAAGTTGGAAAATCGGGGCTAACATTCTAATTGGGTAATTTGTTAATTTTTTTTTTGTGGAAAAATTAATTAGACGACGATTAAGTGAAATCATGAATTTCAATCATTTTATCCTCCGAGATTTCTCTCAATTTCAATAATTTTAGCGAACAGGGCCTCGGGAAATTTTAGAAGTTGAGCCCCAAATCTTAGTATGCATTCAAATTTTTTAATTCATAAGAGTCCTATGAAATTAAATTTATTAACTAAAAATGTAACATTAAAACAACGAACAAAAAAAGTAATATCCAACATATTTCTATTATAGTTAAATAATAAGATAAAAAATATTCGAAATGATTACTTGAATATTACTTGCCTTACAATTTATATTATAATAAAATTTTAATTAGAATACTATTTTATCATTTGGATAGTATTTTTATTATTGTCCCAATTTACATTTAGAGGATTAGTAGCTCTCATGCCTAGATGCAGAGCTACGCATTTTAACTTATGACTCGTGGGCATTGCCTATTGTAATTTTTAGATAGAGCCCCTTAAAAAAAAATTACTTACTAATTGAAAAAATGTGTTAAATAAAAAACAAAATTAGTTGAGTTTGAGTTTACAATACATAAATAGAATAAAATACGGCATTAAAATTATTAAGAGATCGTGTTTTAGAAAAAAATGAAGATTCATTAAAACAAACTAAAAAAACCGATAATAAATTGAAAAAATTTATAAACTCCCCATCCTTCTTCAAAACTTTCAGACAACTTTCTTCACAAATGGTCGTGTGCTTGTGTTTGATGAGATTTATGCAAAAAAATGGATTGTGTAATTCTTTTGTAGATTTGGAATTAAAAATAAATAAAATATTTAGGTCTAAATAATTAATTTATGTGTTAAATATAGTGTTTTGTCAACTTTAATCTTTCTAAACGTGAGAAAATTAAGGCGAAAGTTCACAAAATAATGTAAAAAAAAGATGAAATATGTAATTGAAAAAGTAAATGCTAGAGAATTTAAAAGTCAAATTTGAAAGGTGAGGATTAGTTTGCTAAAGACTGTAAAAGTTGGGGAGTGATTGCACAAATTTCTCGAAAGGGGAAATAGGAAAAGGATTTTAAGATAGAAATAAGATCAACAAATCCTCTCACAAAGCTAGGACTTTCACCTCCAAATCTCACTAGTTTTGATACTCAAATTGGAGTTACAGATAAGGCTGTTAATGGATTGGAATCCAATCCGAATCCGATGAAATTAATGGGAGATGAATTTAGAGTCTTAGTCCGATAATTTGATCAAAATTCGAATCCGATAATCCATTAACGATAATCCATTATCGGATCAAAATTCGAATCCGATAATCCATTATCGGATCAAATACCGATAACAACCCAATCCGATTAATTATAAATAGTTGATTAAATATTTTTACGACATGTTATTTGTCACTAAAATAAATAAATCAGAAAATTAAAAACATTTAGAATTAAAAATTCATCAAATTCAAAACATAAAAAGATAAGAAAGACAATCCACTGTACACGGTGTTCTAAAAAGCATAATGCATGGTGAAGCGTGGAGATTTCAGGCTACAAGAGTCTAAACGAAACCTAGGCATAAAAAAAGTAAAACAAATATTTTCTTATCTTAATATTATTATGAATTCTTAATCAATCTAAAAATTATTTAATGATATATGCAAATTATATAGTACAAATGCAATTTTAAGAGCTTAACAAAATAAATATGAATGATAAACAAGATCCAGTATAATAGTGTTAATTAAGCTATTTGGAGAGTTTTTAATTTTTTATTAATTAGTAAAAGATGGGAAAACCGATTAATTTAATGAAATATAAATAAGTATTTATATAATAATACAATATACTACAGTCAAATTAAATGTACAATACACTACAACCAAACCAAAGGTACAATGTACTATAGCCAAACCAAATGGATTATTATACCACATCGAAATTTTATAACAAAATGTTTGGAAATGTCCTCTATTAATAAGTGAGTTAATAAATGGGTATTTACAGGTTTCTCTCCAAGCTTTAGGGTAATTCTGAGAGAATGATAGATGATGGCTCCTTATTGAATATCTTATAACTGATTCAGTTGAGAATCACGTTTTACTTATTGATTAACATGCCTTTACTTGTCAGTTTGGAGACAACCTGGATGGAGGGGGAGGTTTGTCTATGTGTAGTGCACTTCTTAGCACCCTTCGCGTGCTGCTTTCACTTCATAAGATAGGACAAGGTTCATGGAGTGCAATCTTTGGTTCAACATATTGTCTCCAAAGTCCAATTTTAATATTTATATGAAATCTAGAACTTTAATTGTAAAATATTTTGAGATTGCGAACGTCACTAATGAGTTTGCCCAATTATTTATTTGGCAATTAATGCTTGAGCCAGAGGAAACGTTGTTTTAGTCTTTTGAAAAATTGTAAAATATTTTGAGATCGCCTGCTGATGAAAAATTTGTTGGGATTCTATGACCGTGATAGGCTTCTTTTCACACTATATATATGATCCATATTGTCATAACTCATTTTCCAAATCGTTGAAGATTTATTTTGACTCTTTGTTTATTTTTGATCTTGGGGGAAGACTTTTATCCCATTCAGAATCCTTTTATACGTTGTCATTAATTCTTCACCTTCCTTCATGATTTCACTGTATTTTTCTGATCATTCACTTTTAGGCCTTGTACCTACCTTTGCAACTAGACAAGGTTTTCGTATTGTCCTAATATTTCACTTGCCATGCTACAATCACAATTTTGCAATTCTGATTCTGACACATATGACTCAGAAGTTAGCAAAGAATAGTTCGAAAGCTGGTAAGTCTATCGTGCTTTTGCATCTTCCTCAGATATGCATCTACAAGGGATCACCAAGCAAGACACAGTTCCGAATATTGTGATAAACCCTTATGTATTTCTTTTCTAAAAAATGCCTGGTCAACTTCCTGAGGCAGCTTGGGCAACGGGATCGACTTTATTCTCGATCTTTCCCTTTATCTTTTGACACAAGAAGTCTTTGGGAGAACAATAGATGTAGGGTGGTTGAATTATGTAATAATTTTATTTCACATAATGTGCCTTTTGGCTATGTAATGCATATGGATAGCATAACGTGCATTTTGACTATGAAATAGATATAGCTTGCAATTGTCATTGGTCCTCTAGCTTCCCTTTTTGTTAATGAAAATTTTCACTTTATTACAGTAAACAATTAACTAACTGGGTTGGCTTCGCGCAACTAGAATTCAAAAGTAAACTTTCGCAAATAATAGGAACATTAACTTTATTGAATTCACTCAACAAGAATTTGTATCCATTTTATTGATAATACTTTCTTAAGTACATGCCATTCCAAGGATATTTAAAGGGTTCGCCATCTTTTCCAGTGAGCTTATAAGTTCTTGTTCCTACATCAACTATAATATATGGTCCTTCTCATTTTTGACCAAGCGAGTAGGAACCCATTTCTTTATCTATGACTAATATTTTCTTTAGGACTAAATCCCCCAGTTTGAAGTTCATCTTGTGAACCTTTGAGATGAAATGTCTTTTAATCATTTTCTGGTATGTTGCGAACTTAACTTGAGAATAATCTCGATTTTCCTCCAGGAGGTCTAGGCTCGTGTTCATAGAGTCTTCATTTTGCTCTTCATAATATCTTTTTTTTATCGAACTTACACTAATTTCTACGGATACCATGGCCTCCATTCCTCAGGCTAGGCAGAAAAGGGTTTCTTCAATAATTGTTTTCGTGGAGTTCGATATGACCATAGGATTTGTGATAATTCATCGGCCCATAGCCCTTTCGTCAAATTGAGCTTCCTCCTTAGGATATTCTTTAATGATTTATTGACAGAATTCACTTGTCGATTGGCCTGAGAGTAATATGGAGTGGAAACATGCCCGCGGATACCCAACTCATCGCATATTTTTTTTCAACTCTCTCCCTTGAAATTGTGCTTCATTATCTGAAATGATTGAGTTGGGTACTCTGAAGTGGCATATAATTTTTTTCATATAAATTTATAAATGTTAGCCTCAGTAATATTTACAAGGGGTTCGGCTTCTATCCACTTGGTGAAATAATCTATTGCCATTATCATGAGTTCCATATTGGATCTTTCCCTGGGTAGTGGTTCCGCGAAGTCAATTCTCCATTTGGCAAAGGGCCAGGGACCACTACTAGTTATCAGCTCTTATATTGGCTGTCGTGGAACAGCCATTTGACATTTTCCACATTTCCTGGTAAATTTCATTGCATCATATCTCATATTAGGCCAATAATATCCTTGTTTCAATACCTTTTCTACTAGGGAGCGTCCACTAGTGTGGTTACTACATATGCCTTCATGTAGGGATGTCAAAAATCCTAGCCGACTAGGGCAGCCCGTGGCTTAGCCTAGGAAAACCCGAGCCGAGGTAGCTCGTGCTCGAGATCGTCGAGCCCCATTTTGGGACATTGGCTCGAGCCTAGCCAGCCCATATCACGGACCATTTCAGCCCGTCGAGCCGAGCTTTATTAAAAAAAATTTATAAATAGATTTTAAATTCACGCCTATATAAATTGCACAAATTTTAAATTCTTAACAAAAATTTAGATTTATCACGAGAAAAAAACGAGTCGGCTTGACCCATTAAGGCTCGAGCTGAAAGCTTGGGTGAAGCTTTTGTTTTTTGGCCGACCTTTTGCTCGGCTCGACTCGGGCAAAAAAACTCGAACCATTTTTGCTCAAGCCGAGCCCAAGCTTTAAGTTTAGGCTCGTGGCTCAGCTCAGGTCGTTGACACCCCTACCTTCATGGATCTCCTTCATTACATACCCTCATCTTCACTTATGCATCTAAGTAGAGGGAATGTATTCCCTCACTTGAATAAGATATCTCTTTACGTGAATACTTAGCAACTTTTATTCGCAATTTTTGTGCTGTCTTTTTATTTTCAGAGAGTACTCCATCTTTCAAATAAGAAATGATGACTTGCATCCACGAAGTTTTATCTTGTATCCATAAAGTTTCCTCTCTTTTTTTGGTCAACTGATGGTTTTGGCAACAGTTCAACGGGAACTGTTTTAAATAACTCTACATCTTTTGAACTTGTTAGTTTAGGGGCCTACATGCTCGTTTTCCTCTTTAAGAATTTGGATGAGTTCAAACTTGTCGAAACACTCAAGTAATCTTATGGTTTCTGCAATATATGCAGCTGTAATTTTATCCATGGCTGTGAACGTCCCGTTTACTTGGTTTACCATCAATTGAGAATCACTTTTTATTTCAATATTTCAAGTTTACATTTCTTTTGCCAGTCATAGGCTTGCCAGTAGTGCGTCATATTCAGCCACATTATTGGTGGCTTTCAATGCGAACCTATTGGTACAATTCAATTTGTGCCTTTCCGCGCTCGTCGAGATTTTGCCTGTTCTAGAGCTAGTATCTCTTAACGATCCATCCATAGACAATTTCCACGTTCGTTGTTTGACTCTTCCTCAAGGATGGAACATCTGACAATTCTACAATAAAGTCAACTAGTGTCTACATGTTGATTGCATATCATCCATTATAGCTTCTTTTAAATTGTCTTAGCTCTATTGTCCATTTCATTAATCTTCCTGACACATTATGCTCTTACAACACTTGTTTGAGTAGGAAATTTACTAATACTTCAATACTATGGCTCTAGAAATAGGGTTGTAGTTTGTACGCACTATAACTAAAGCAAGGGCCAGCTTTTCCATATCCGAATACCTTGTAGGACTTTTCTTATATAGTAGACTTCGAATTGTTGTCACCCTTCCTCTTTTACTAGTACTTAGCTGAACGTCACCTTGGATACTGCAAGATATAGCAGTAGCTTTTCTCCATTTTCGAGTTTAGCTAATAATGGTGCTTTCCCGAGTTGATCTTTTAAGTCTTGGAATGCCTCTTCGCATCCGCTACTCCATTCGAACTTTTTTCCCCTTTCAACACTTGAAAGAAACGTGAACATTTTTCTGATGCTTAGGATACAAACTCACTAAGGGCAATGATCTTCCTGTTAAGCTTTGCACCTCTTTTGGTTTAGATGGGGAATACATTTTTCTGAGGGCCAAATTTTTTTTGGGTTTGTTTCAATACCTCGCCGATTGAACATTTAACTTAGGATCTTTCTGAATTTTACTCGAAATTCGCATTTTAGTAGATTGAGTCTCATCCCATATTTTCATAATACATTGCAAGCCTTTCCAAGAGTCTCAAGTGGTCTTCGGCCTGAAGGCTTTTTATACGCATATCGTCAATGTATATTTCCATCCTTTTCCCTTTTTAGTTTACGAACATTTTGTTCACTAGCCTTTTGTACGTAGCTCCCATATTTTTAAACTTAAAGGGCATTAATTTGTAGCAATATAGTATTTGATCTGTCATGAATCCATACCATCATCGTTAGGCCCATACATAGGGATCTGATTGAATCCCGAATATGCATCCATGAAGCTTAATAACTTGTGTCCCGCAGTTGCATCCACCAGCTGACCAATTCTAGGGTGTGGAAAGCTGTCTTTAGGACAAGCTTTATTCAAGTCCGTAAAATCTTAACAGAATCGCCATTTTTTGTTGCTCTTAGGTACTATAACAGAATTACATACCCAAACTAAGAAGCGAGCTTCGTAGATAAAGCCATTTTTTAATAGCTTATCCACCTGGATTTTTAGTGCCTCATACTTTTCAATGCTCATTTGCGACAGCTTTTTTATTTAAGCTTGATCTTAGGGTGCTTCAAGGCATGACGACAACTTTGTGATTGATCCCTATCATGTTCGCATGTTTTCAAGTGGACACATCTAGTTTCACGGCTAGAAAGTTTTTTTGCAAGTCTTTCATAAGTTCAGTTCACTCATTGATTTTTATCTAATAGAAAAGCTTTGTTCGAATTTTCTGAACTAATAGAAAAGTTTTCTAGCTCTTTGACTACTGTTGCTTCTGATGTGTACCCAGTTATGCGGGGGTCGATAGAGTTATCAATTTCTAGTTTATCCTCGAGGTTACTCATTTCAACTACGGCAACGATATCTTTAGGAGCTCTCAAGCCTCCTCTTTTGTTGCTTTTAAAGCTCTCGTGTAGGACTCATTGATTGTACTTTAAAGACATTTAGCTTTTATTCGTTTCCTCACATGTGAATGATGGAAGGAATGACTATGTTCACCTGCTTCAAGGCAAGGGCGTTAAAGGATTCCATCATATGCGGATTTTTCCTTGACGATGTTGAAATTCATATATCATTGGTATGCTTGGGTATCATCTCTTATCTGATTTTTCCGTGAAGGGATCTAAGGGTTACTTTTTAGCATTCGATCGAATGCTTCATCGTACAACAAATGTTTCGTGCTTTCATTTTCTAGGAGTATACTGTGAAAACAATTACCCGCTATACTGCATGAATCAAAACTAATTCATCTTCAATTCTTGAGATTTCAATTTTAGGTTTGATAGATGTAATTGAAGAGGTTAAGGACTATGTATTACTTGTAAGCTTACCTTTTCCCAGATAATCACCTTCCAGGCTCTGTATCTTTGTGCACAGGGCAATGTGTTCCATCATTAGTGCTTTCAGATCTTTAGTAACCTTTCGGATAGTATACACTGCTGAAATTTATTTGTGCATTAGTTTGAACACCACTGATCCTTGGATTCTCTGTTTTTTTTTTTTGCGCTTCCGCCAATGCTTGATTTTTCCTTGTTTGTTTCATTTCCTTAGATCTCATGTATTTCTTAGCTAGAGCATGGAAATTTGTGGGATTTAATTAATATCGTTGGATCATCGATCAGTTATTCATTGCATGATAAACAACTACAAGTGATGGAGATACACGATTTAAATAATGAAAAATCCAATATTTAAAAATAGTAGCGAGAATGACTGAAAAAGTGGAATCGGGACTAGATATAATTTGATCATTAAGAACAAATCCAAAATCTTTGTAGATAGACCCAATCATTAGTCCCCAACGGTGGGATGAATATATTTTGTTCAAGTTTCAACTGACGGTGCTAATTTATTGATGATAGAAATCAAATCAACAAATCCTCTCACCTAGCTTTCACCACTAAATCTCACTAGTTTTGATCCTCAAACTGGAGCTAGAGGTGAAATGACTATTTGTGAGGCAGATATTTGAATTACATGCATTTCTCTTCAAGTGAGGAGGTATTAATAGGTTTTCTCAAAGGTTTGGGGTAATTCGATCATTTTGAGAGAATGACAGATGGCGGCTCTTATTAATGATTCGATTAAAAATCACATTTTCTTTATTGGCCACGTGCCTTGCTAGTTAGGAGACAAACTGGACAAAGGAGAAGGTTCGCCTATTTGTAGCGCAATTCTTAGTCATTTGTTCCCTTCGCGTACGCCTTCACTTCGCCAGACGAGGCAAAGTTTACAAACGGGTGCCCATATGAAAAAAATCAAGTACACCCTCAACAAAAGTCATACTCAAAAATCATTAATCGACCTTGTATTATTGACTAATCAAAACAAACGTTCAATTTTCAAATGAGCATTGTTTATATTCATCCAGGACTAGCTTGGTGTCTATCAACTATAATTTGGAAACTTAAATTTTTATGTGGCTGCATCAAAAAAGAAATCTCAATTTATAGTTGACATGAGAGAAAAAGTAGATTTGGAGCATTGAGGGAAAAAAAGATTGATTAGGCTGCTCTAGGTGCATTGAGATAAGTTTCAAGGTGTCCAAAAGATTGGAAAAATGCAAGCATCACACCTAGGGCAAAGGGTTGGAATCACATATATAGAAAGATCAACAAGGCATCAAAACATTCTCAAATTTTAAGCAAAAAACTCAATCATATACGAGTGAGTTGTTGATGGTAAAAATCAAATCAACAAATCCTATCACCTAACTATAATATTTTCCTCCTAAACTCACTAGTTTCGATGCTCAAACATGGAGTAAAAAGGAAAAATAGCCATTTGAGAGGGAACATTTGAATTGCATGCTTTACTCTTCAAAAATGGGGGTATTTGTAGACTTCCCTCCAAGTTTTGGGGCAATTCGGTCGTTTAGGAAATGTGATAGATGTCAGATATTGATTACCTTATAATCGACTCTGTTATGAATATTAGGTTTTATTCGTTAGCCCATGTGTATGTGTAAATAGCCTATATAACCAGCTTGGATTAAGGAAATGTTTGCTAAGCTGGTTCGAATCATTTTATGGTTTTATTATTCTACGTGATCAGAAGCTTTGCGGATAGTCAGCTAAGTTCGTGGATTGAGTTATGAAAACTATCAGTAAAACCCGCTTGATTCTTCTCTTGGTTGAACATGAACGAATTAGTCCCCGAAGTTCGATTTGATTATTCATAATAAATCTAGGACTACTTGTATTTTCACGACTTTACAAACTTATTTATACTTTCCTTTGTTGCTATGAGCTGATGTGAGCCATTTTTAAGGGATATATCATGATTTTTCGTATGCTAGAGGATGTTTATTTGCATGTTTCTAGGTTAAATCCCCATAGGAATTTAATGTGCATGTTGACTACGATTATAAGGAGATTTTCAATCTCAACTGTGCCTTTTTTGAATGCAAGCCATGTGCCCATTGCTACTTGATGGCTACGATTATAAGGAGATTTTGAATAGTTGAGATCTATTTAATATTCATCCAACACCGAACCCCACCCCAGACCATCCAATACCGTTAACACACCAATACAGTCAAGCTTGCCCCCGTTCAGCTCATCGCTAATATAATAAGAGTCGTGCAAAACAAATTGAATGTTCTTGCACGGCCTAAGCCGATCGTCTGAACCTATAAATATGCGACTTCTTCTAGCATCCCTTCCATTTGTACTACTTTTATGCCCTTATCTTATTAATTCTTTCTTACTCAGGTACGTTCTTCTACTTTAAATGGCGTTTATGTCTTACTTATTTTTTATGTCCGATGATTGTTTACCGACGTTATTGAGAAGGGTTTGAGTGAGATTCAGGGTTAGCTTTTCATGACATAGACTTATTGTGGTCTAAATATTTTCAACGAATATGGGGTTTAGACTCCCTTCTTTGTCATCGCCTTTATCATATTCTTTTCTATTATTGTGTAAAAAGAATACTTTTCCTTGCTCATGATAATTGAGGATTTAATCCCTATGACCTTTGCCAACTTATCTTTTAATGTTGTATAAAACACTAACCCCATATTATTTCTTTTATTTGTACAGGTATTCCCGATATCCATATCACTATGAAGATTGACATTAACATTGCTCCCAAGCGCAAAAAAAAAACTTTAGCTCCTCTTCCTCCGAAACACTTGGCCTCTGGGAATTCTAAGGATGTTAAAGTCATATCTTCACGGAGGGACCACGATGTATCTAAGTGACCTCCTCCCTTTCAAGAGGCTAGTGGTCCGACATCCGTTGCTGTTGGTTAGACTCAAAGGCCTTTGCCTTTTGAGTCCGGGTCTCCATTACCGTGTAATAATCCTTCTGAGAATAGAAAGATGCCAAGCGGGGTCTGAATTGGTTACAGACCCTAAATCTTTATTCTCAATTCGATTAATGAGGAGCTAGACCCAAAGGCATTTCAACACTTCTCTATTTCCTCTCCATTGCTGCCCGATCTACTTTATATATTTTAACTCTGCCATGGAGAAGTTTGCAGAGAAACTTAACCCTGAGAAAAGGGAAATCTAAGGGTCCTGTTACATGTACCTAATTTTTTTACATAATCCATTACCTACTACTCACAATATGGGGGTTAGGACGACATCTTGGGATCTTTTTATTCACGCGTAGGGCTGGACAAAAGTTCCGAACCGAACCGGACCGAATCGAACCCGGACCGAACCGAGCGGTTCTTCATAAATTAAATACCCGAACGGGTACCCGAATTGAGAACCAAACGGTTTGGGTCGGGTAACGGGTCTAGACTAAGAATCGAAGAACCGAATAAGACCCGAAACTAAATAATTTTTTTTTTATATTGGATTAATTAAATTTTTTAAAACAAATTAACAATTAATCTAGCCAAATTTATTTTTTATAATATATTTATTTACTAGGCTATTGAAGCTCATTTGAAAAATTATTTACAAAACCCAATTTGCTATTTAGAGTGTGTTTGGTGCACATTAAGAATGAGAAAATGCATTCTTTTGAAGTGATGTGATGGAAAATATGTGGTTGAAAAAGAAGGAAAAGTTATTGATGTGATGGAAAATATTATTTTATTGAA
>CAIGRF010243177.1:51531-63627 GCA_903798235.1 Fraxinus ornus
CTGATTAAAGATTAAATTGGCAAAATCTTTTAAGCAATTAAAGCAATCTTGATTCTTCAAAAACTTGTGTATCACCAATCAAACGAAAAGAGAGTCAAATGATAGTAAACATTCAATGAATCAATTTCATTAGCAGATTTAAGGCTAAGGAAAATATGTTGAGGAAACAAAAACTCACTTGTAAGTATTCAACTTCTTCGAGGGAAAATTATGTCGCGCTTCCTCAATCCTCGATCATCACGTTCAGACAAAGTGAATTCAGATTTTAACAAGTTCTTGTAAAGCTAATTCAAATCAATGAAATCACAAGAGATAATAGAGAAAAATAACGGGTAATTCAGATTTTCAACGAGGATTTAATTAAAAAAATGAATCGTCAATCACTGCGTGAGGAAAATAGAGAATTCCCAGATCTGAAGATGTTTTTCTCCAAAAAAGACGGTTTGTTTCCTTCTTCACTGGCCTTCGCTCCATTTTTCCTTTTTCTGGCCGGCTGAATCCAGTCATCCACTTTCCCCTTTTCCTCACATTAGTTATTTTTGGCGCCCCTACAATTTTTGAGGCCCTATGCGGTCGCTCAACTCGCGTGCCCTCAGGGCCGCCTCTGAGTATAGGATTTCTCCCAACTAACCTTGAAATCTTGTTTGCTTCATATTTCACAAAAAAAAGACGCACAGAACTCCTCCTATCCAACCATGAAACACAGTTTTTAAACCCACAAAAAACTCACTTCATCTGAGTATACTAAGGTCGCTGAGTCTCCAATTCTTAATCACGTCAAATGCCATCACATCCCCAAGGTTGCTGGGTCGAAGAAAAGAATTTTGACAGGCAACTAATATACATGTAATCTTGTGACGATACATAATTGGAAACGCCACGTCAAATATAGACATGAAAGAATGAGTATGTATCATAAATTCCACGTCAATTAACATAAGAGAGCAAGTATTATAATGTCAAAAACATCTAGAAACGAAACACACACTGAATGAAGAGGCAATAGGGTATGTAATATATTCACAATCAAAATTATCTAAGAAATGAAATTGAGCCAATGAATAATAAAAGGCATGTTGGATAGTCAAAATATATCAAATTAAAACAGCCCAATAATCACAACAATGCAGTATTCCATAAACTGAATCACTGGTTATACATGACAAAGATAGCATGTGCAATAAGTAATACTACTCTTAGCAATGGCACAAATACATCATGTCATCTTGCAAATATATTAGAAGCACATCAAAATAAAAGATAAGAATTCATAGAGCAGATTGTGATACTAGTACCACCAAAAGGTACCTAGTCACAATCTTCTTCTTCTATTTCTTCATCCTATGCGAAGATGAAGAACAGTTTTACCTCTTAAAACAATTCAAACAATCCTAGGTATCTATTAACTCCTGAAGTTGCCTCTCCAATTCCTCCAACCGGCCACTCTGTTTAGTACTTTTGATGTACAAGGGTCTAACTCTAGTTACTCTACTGTCATCTACAGTCCCTTCGATTTCTCTTCCTACAATTTGTTCATCTCTAGATACGGTGTCCCTTTCGTCTTTCTTTTTCTTGGATTTCTGAGCAGTAGCTCTTTCTAATGCCCATAATACATCAGCACCACTCAGCTGCCTCTTTTGTTCGTCTATAGGTTCTTGATTTTGTTGTTTTCTTTCCTTTGGTCTTGACTTGTTAGAGGTGTTTTGCTGTAGTTTTTTGGAATTGAGTGCACTGGCATCATCAATATATTGGATGGATTTATTATCTTAAAAGTCAAATTTGAGGCTATGAACGGAGAGGGAATGACATCTTTGTGGCTGCTGTCTGGTGGCGCTGGTGGTAGAGATGATATTGGCAGGCAGTGATATTAATGTTGGGAGTGGAAGCGCCGCCATCATAGGTTTTTGCGGCTGCTCTTCTTGTTAGATTTGGAAGAGTAAAATTCTCAGATTGATGATCTGGGAGAAAACTGAAATGGTATTCATTCAATCGTGTAAAAAGTATACAATTGTGGTCCTATACATACACAACAATAAAAGAATCATTTCCCAACTAATTTGCAGCTATGAAACAGAAAAGAAAACGAGCTGTACAATAACCAAAAATCTAATTACTCTTCTTCTAGACAATTCTTCTGTTGCTGCCTCGTCAATAGTCCTTCCTGGCCTGCTTCTTGCTAATTGTGCAAATGCTGGAGCTGACTCATATCTTCCAGCTTCAATAGCCCTCCACAAGATGGAGAGTAGATATTCATTACTCCCATCTTGGATAAGTGAGATTGAGAACTTTGGGAATTTAAAGCCTGGTTTAAAATATCTGTAATCTGTGATGCACTGGGAACATGTTGAGTGATGATGATGCCGTCTTGTATCTTTTCTCGAACCAGATGGCAGTCAAGCTCAATTTGTTTGGTTCTTTCATGAAATACCGAATTTGTAGCTATACGAATGACAACCTTATTATCACAATTTAGGATTGCTGCTTGAGGATGTTCAATCTGTAAATCCTTAAGCAAATACCTGAGCCAAGTAAGTTCACAACAAAGATTTGCCATTGCTCTATATTCTGCTTCAGCAGATGATTGAGATACCACTTGTTTCTTCGACTTCCATGATATTAAAGTTGTCCCAATGAATACACATTAAACTGTTACTGATCTCCTAGTATCCAGGCACGCTCTCCCCAAGTCTGAATCGCAGTAACCTTTCAGCTGAAGCCCTGACTTTGTAGGATAGAATAGGTCCTGTCCAGGTTCTCTTTTGATGTATCGTAGCACTTTATGAGCGGCATGTAGGTGTGATATCCTAGGACTTTCCATATACTGGCTTAACAATTGGACTGAATATGCAAGATCAGGTCTAGTGATTGTCAAATATAGTAGTCTTCCTATCAATCTTCTGTAAAGTGATGGATCTGACAACTTTCCCTCATCTTTGCTAAGTTTTACATTCTGATCAAGATGAATCCTAGCAAGGCCTGAACCAATGGTGCCTAAATCTGCCAAGATATCTATAGCTTACTTCCTTTGGCATATGTAAACCCCGTGTTTAGACTTTGTTACGTCAATACCTAGAAAATATTTCAACCTCCCTAGGTCTTTGATTTTGAACTTGTCATTGAGAGAGACTTTGAGCTTGTTGATGGTATGAGCAATTTCCAGCCATTATTATATCATCTACATATACTAGAATGGTTGTGAAGGAACTACAAGTTGATTTAGTAAACAGACTATATCTGCCTTTGATTGAATGTATCCCTACTCAATAACATAGTTGGAAAGTTTGGAGTACCATTGGCGCGAATCTTGCTTCAATCCATACAGGCTCTTGTGTAGTTTGCAAACTTTATTGCCACTGACATTGAGTAACCAGGAGGCAGCTCCATGTAGACATCTTCATCTAAGTCACCACATCAAATTGAAACAGGTTCCATCCTTTGATTATTGCCACTGCCAGTAATGTTCTAATGGTGATTAGTTTGGCCACACGAGAGAAAGTTTCATGATAGTCAAATCCCTCTTGTTGAGTGTACCCCTTGAATCTTTCAGCACTGTCATTAGCATTATAGTTGACTTTGTATACCCACTTACATCCTATGTCTTCTTTATCAGATGGTACATTAGTCAAAACCCAAGTATCATTAATTTCTAGAGCCTCAATCTCAGCTTTCATGGAAACACACCATTCATGACAAGTTATAGCTTCTTGATAGCTTTCAGGTACAAAGTGATTAGTTATTGAAGCTACAAAACTACTGTGAGATGTGGATAATTTGTCATAGGAAATGCTATCACTAAGAGGAAATGTACTACCTGTAATCTTCACTTCCTTTTTGTTGAGCTTCTAAAATGGGATAGGTGAAGAGACCTGCTGACACATGAAGTCTTGCAAGTGATGAGGAGTTTTTCGCTAGACCTGCAAGGTAAACGAGTAATAGCAGTCGGCAAGATGATTTGGTTCCAAATTATCTGTGAAAGGTTGTGCTATATCATGACTGATGTCCATATGGAAGTTGGGGGATTCTGTATAGGCTGAATTGTTTGAAGTGTCATATCCAAGATCCTTATTACCAGTATCAGATGAGGAGATGACAGGGTCGTTAGAAACACTTAGATTTTGTGTGAAGCTCAGATGATTAAAATCAGTTAAAGGGTACGACTATCATGGTTGAGGTCTTTAAATGAAAAGATGTTCTCAATAAATGCAACATTTCTTGAAATAAGAAATTTCTTTGTCTTTAAATCCAGTAATCTGTATCCCTTGATCCCAAAAGGATAGCCAATGAAAAGACACTTCTTTGACATAGGATCAAACTTGTGTCTACCATTGGCAAGAGTGGTGGCAAAAGCCAGGCATCCAAAAACCTTTAGGTGATTATGGTTTGATTTGACTTGAAACAATACTTCAAAGGGGGTTTTGTGGGCCAAAGTAGGAGCTGGTGTTCTGTTTATAAAGTACACATCTGTTAATACAAAGTCATTCCAATATTTTAAAGGAAGTCCACTTTGAAATTTCAAGGCTCTTGCCACATTCAAGATGTGTTGATGTCTTCTCTCCACCACTGCATTTTGTTTTGGTGTCTCAACACAAGTTCTTTGGTATATCATTCCTTTTCTTAGGTAAAATCCAGTCATGTTGAATTCACCTCCATTATCTGTTGTGATGATTTTAATTCTGGCTTCAAATTGAGTTTTAATCATGGTACAAAAATTTTGTAAAGCAGTGGTGGCATCAGATTTGAGTCTTAGCATGTAAATCCATGTGCATCTACTAAAATCATCAACAATAGATAGAAAATACTTGGAGCCATCTCTGCTAAATTCGTTACAGGGTCTCCAAATGTCACAATGGATTAACTCAAAACACCTCTATGTTTTATGATGGCTTACACTAAATGGTAATAAGTATTGTTTTGCTAAAAGACAAATGGAGCAATATTTAATACTAGAAGATGCAGGTATGTGGATGTTTCCATCAGGACTGAAATCAGAATATGAAGAATGGCCTAATCTGTAATGCCATAAATCAAATTCCTTATGATTATTGGTAGAAGATGCAGAGTAGGAAAACAGACACTTGAATTGATTAAGGACTTGTGATAAGGCTGAAGGGAAAACTTGCTTTCGCACCATATGATATAAGCTATCTTTCACCTCACCCATTTCAGTCGTTCTTTAAGTCAAAAGGACATGAATATAGCATTAGTTAGAGAAGAAACAAGGCAACAATTTAGAGCTGAAATTAAATTAAAAGTGAAACTAGGAATGCAAAGCACATTATGTAGAGTAATGGCTTCTGAGATTTTGACAGTTCCCATATGTATGATTAGGACATTCTCTCTGTTTGGTAAAGCCACACAATAAGACACATTAGCTTGAATGGATGTGAAAAATGAAGTAGAACAAATCATGTGATTTGTTGCTCCTGTATCAAGAATCAATGGGATTTCATAAATATTTCCATGTTTGTGATGAAATACAGTTAGGCTTAATGGTATACTAGACATCTTATGAGTGAAATCATTAGATGAGAGAGGATTAGCAAGTGCTTGGTCATAGTTTGATGAAGAGGTGAATTGCTGAGGGCTTATTGTTGGTCTAAAGAGTGCCATCAACTGAGAGTATTGCTCTTGACTTGAGGATACTTGGCCTTTGTCCTTCACCATTTGCTGATTAAGTATTGTCCCCGTAGAAACCATGTTGACAACAGGCTTCCCTTTGTCATCAAATATGTGCCCTAGTGGAAATCCATGAAGTTTATAGCATTCTATTGCATGTCTTGACATTTAACAATAAGAGCATAGTGGCATGTTTGTATTTGTCTTGAAACATCTCTCAATAGAGTGGCCTGCAATCTTGCAATAGGTGTAATAATATTTTTCCTTTTTCTGTTAAGAAAAACTCTGGTTTCCTCCTTCTCTGAAGTTTCTCTTATCTTACTTAGAAAAACCATGGAATCAGAATTAACATGACTTGGATTAGATATTTCTCGCCTTTTCTTTTCTTGTTGGATTAAGGAATACACCTCGTTCAGGCTAGAAAATGGCTTAATCAATAGGATCTGAGCCTTGATTTCATTGTAAGACTCATTTAGCCCCATTAAGAACTTCATAACCCAATCCATTTGCTAATTTTGAATCATAGTCTTCAAGCCTCCACATGTACAGTTGGGAATGTTATCGCAGTTCAGCAGTTCATCCAAAAGGATTTTGAGTTTGGAGAAGTAAACACTCACGGAATCTTGGTTTTGCATCAATGTTGTAATATCATTTTTCACTTCAAAAATTCGTGGAGCATTTTGCTGGGAAAATCGCTGCTCAAGGTCAAGCCAGAGGAGATGAGCCATCTCAGCATAAATGGTGCTGCTCTTGATATCAATTGTCATAGCATTCTACATCCATGTTATGACAATGTCATTGCACCTCAGCTAGTGCTCCATTAGTGGATCATTGGGATCCTTTGGCTCACATAGAGTACCGTCTATGAAACCTAATTTGTTTTTTATCCTTAATGCTCTTCTTATTAAACAAGCCCAGGAGTAATAGTTATTAGATTCCAAAACGTGAGTGACCAGCATAACAACACTTCCATCATTGCTGCCGATATAGTAAGGACTACTGGGATGAGTTGTACATGGGAAAGAACACCTGAATTTCTTCCATCAGTTGGTTGTTGATTTTGGCTATGATTTGGATTGGTGCTTGCGTCTGTAGGAGGGTTCATATTTCCTTAATTAGATTCCACCACTTCTAGCTCTGATACCATGTTAGATTTGGAAGAGTAATCTTATATTGATGCTTTGTGAGAAATTTGAAATTGTATTCATTCAATCGTGTAAAAAGTACACAATTGTGGTCCTATCTATACACAACAATAAAAGAATCATTTTCTAACTACTTTGCAGCTATGAAACATAAAAGGAAACGAGCTTTACAATAACCAAAAATCTAACTACTCTTCTTCTAGACAATTCTTCTGTTGCTGCCTCGTCAGAAGTCCTTATTGGCTTGCTTCTTGCTGATTGTGCAAATGTTGGAGCGACTCATATCCTCCAGCTTCACTGGCATTTTCTTTGGCCATCGACTATGAAAATCAATAATATTTTCCACCCAAAATATTCTGAGGCCCAGAAGTGAGGAATGTTATCATGGCTAACCGAGAGAGAGAGAAAGAGAGAGAGTACTTTTTTAAAAAATGGCTCTTACAAGTCAAAATTTGAAAAATGGAAAGTAATTCGGTGCATCTAAACACTTACAATTAGCTTACTTCTGATTCTAAGTAAAAATACTACTTATTTTCAAATTTGATCAATAAAATACAATTTATATTAGAACTCACTCAAATACAATCCAATTCACTTATAAGTAAAAATTACAAAATTATTTAGGGTTGGACAAAACTCTCGAATTGAACCGATCGAACCGAACCCGAACCCGAATCGAATCGAGCGGCTCTTCTTAAGTTATCTAACCGAACCGACTGAACATGTATCTAAATCAAGAATCGACAGGTTTGTTTGGTTCGGTTATTGGTTTTATACCAAGAGTGGAAGAATCGAATCTCCCTAATTTTTTTTATCTTAAATAAATCAAATTATTTTATTTTTTTCTAAATAAATTTGCTAACTAATTAATTTAGCCGAAAATCAGAGTACGATTTTTCATATTTCTAATTTCAAACTCAAGCTCAACTTAATCAAATTGATCTAGAGAAATAGAAGTGGAAGCTCGGTTGCGCCTCTCTCCATTGTGAGCTCGCTATCTTCCTCTTCCTGTGATTTTAACAGTTAAATTTATGAAAAACTCAACAAAAAGGGGCATAAGAAATATCATGAGCTTGGACTACGTTATTTTGTAAGAATTAAAATTGAATATGCCATTAATTGAATTAATGAGCGTTGTTGTAAATATTTTTTTAAAAAAATAATTATTATTGTACGGAACTTGGGAATCGAATCGAACCTCGAACCGTTCCATAATTAAATTTGAATCCAACGGTTACCTTTGTTAAATACCCGAAAATTCGAAAAAAAAATTCCCGATTCTAACGAGAGTCGAACCGAACCATGTCCAACTCTAAAATTATTGGCCATTGAAGAGTTCTTATCCTTTATTTGACTACTCTTTATTAATTATTTATAGGTTATTTCTAGCTTTGATCAATAAAATACATTGTTTATTTTACTTCAAAAATTACTTATAAGTACTTAATTTATAACTAAACTAGTGAGACGCACGTGCTGTAGTATACTTGGCTACGTAATAGCGTTGACTGATTTTTAATTATTTTTGGAGATATCACTAATTAAATCTTATTTAACAAAATTTCTTCAATAGAAAACTTGAAAGTTACGAAGAAAAATAAAACTCGATTGCTGAAATTTCAAAACAATAAAATTTAGTAGATAGCATAACCCTCATCTGGAGATCATGAAAGTTCAAACCACTAAAACTCGATTGCTTGTTCAATTTCAAAGTCAATCAATGTGCATCTTATATATTAATATATTAACTACATGATAGTCGTCATTCCAAGTTAAACCATAACTCATTGTAGCCAACATTTATCTCTTGGGTTAGGGGCAACACCCGATCGACCTGACTGGTCAGATCGCGGGGTCACCGCCCCCTCGTGGAGATCCGGGGGCAACGTCCTAGCGGTGATTGACCTGATCGGTTAGGTCGTGGGTTCGAAGGGCGCAACCCTCGTGGCAAAAGAAATAAATGAAATTCAATATTTGACAAAAGTACTAAGAAATAATTCAGTAATAATTTCGAAAATCACCACATTTTGCTCAATGTAGAAAAAGAATTTTATATACATTTTATTACAATATATTTATCAATTATATCCTAATCTGATTTAAAAAAAGAAAGATAAATCCTCTCGAATTTATTCATCTTATTTCATTTTTCTCCACAGGACAATTTTAAGCTAATAAAAAATATGTACTATGTATTTCAAAAAAAAAAAAAAAAAANAACCCAAACCCACCCACAGTTTCATACAATCAATTCTCATTCAAATTTGAATTCCCAACAACTCCTTGAAAATTCATCATTAATTTCATTATTTATTCATATTCACAAATCACAATATTAAATCTGTAAATCACAAATCAATCTGTAAAAATATACAGCTAAAAAAATAGAAGAAAGGGCTCACAAAGTACAGGCACCAGCGGAATCCTGAATGTGGTTCACGTTGGTTGGAGCTGAAGAAAGCCGAACAAAATTTAGGGTAAAAAAGAGAGAAATGGAAGGGAGATAAATGGCGAACGAGGAACCTTGTCCCTAGCAGCGAACTCCGACAAGGAAATTGCACAATCACATATATTTTCGAACATTTATATTTGAGAGTTCTGCTTTTGCAAAGAGTAAAACACAGGGCTTCTTCGTTTTACGAGTGGAAATGAAACGAAAAAACACACAAACCAAACGACATCGTCTTGGTTGACGATACAATTTTTTATAAAATGAACAATGCCCTTCAAAGTGACTCTTTTATATTGTTAGGATATATAAATAACTTATTTAACAATAAGTAAAAGTTAATTTGACACAACTTATTTTGTAAAACCAATCCAAACATGTTCAAAGCCTTTGTTTAGCATCAATCTTTTAAAACTCGTTTTTCCTCAAACTCATTTTCAATCATATTTTATGAACACACAACTTTTATCAAATTTTCAACTACACATTCTATCAATTTTTTTTTTATCAAAATCTACTAAAACTCTTATTTTTAACCAAACCGAAGACTATCATCAACGAGTGCCACTCCCACTCAAATTAAATTGGAATTAAAGCTATGATCCCAATATCATATATAAAAATGCAGTATGATCCACTGAATCCACAAGATGGCATGTCCACTAGATAATAGTATTTTTAACAACGATACATATACGAGGGTAATTTTGAGATTTCATAGAAGCATAGCAGAACAGAATTTCGGAATTCCTTGGGCAGATTATCATATTAATGCTACCACATAGGCAACTAGTCACGATCTGCTTCTTCTATTTCTTCATCCTCTGGCACCCCACGAAGATAAAGCACGTTGTTACATCTGCAGAAGCAATTCACAGTAGATATGGTAACTCGTTTGAAATACAAAAAACTCTTCTAACTTGTCTAGCTATCATGAGAACAGTGTAAGCAATGGTAAATATGAGGAAATAAACCAACTTTTCCGACTCCACAGATAAAACGGTTACTCTCATTGCTAAAATTTATAAACCGTAAATATCTCAATACCATAATATTTTCAAAAAATGATGATTTTGTAGGGGAAAGATTTTACGGCAGCAGCTGATGGTGAGTACCTGATCAAGATCTCTCCAAGACTTCCACTGAATTGTCCATCAATGTATTCTTCAGCATTTGCAAGCTGCCAAAAAAAATCCAATAATCACTGATATAATTGATTACAAGTCTCACACAAACATCTTTTATTTTTTAATTCAGTGGTTGTTTGTAAATACAACCTTTCTCTAAGAGGGGGCATAAGACAGTTTATTTTGACACCCCACCCTCTCCCTTCAGCCACTCTGGCTGCTTGCATAAACAAGTTCATCAAAAGAAACCTTAATGTAGAACAATATGTCATTTTGGCAGAACCTAATAATGTCTCTCTATAAATAACACACAACAACAAAGAACAAACCTCATTCTCAACAAACTCGGGGTAGGTTGCATTCTGTGTCTGATATTTTGCATAAACCCCTTCCTTAACTACCTTAAAATGATGTTAGTTTACCTGTTTATACACTGGATGTTAGAAGAAAAAATGTTTTACCGCGTTACAGCATGAAAAGAATTAGTCATCATTTGGCAAACTTATAAATCATTTAAAAATTGGTCAAACTTCATTTCTAACCACACATTCCAATGGCTCACAAATGCTATCGCTTATCCACCACTTAATTCTATCTATTTATAAATTCTTTACAGCGGAGTCTTACTCTATAAATAATTATTATTATTATGCATTTTTCATGTATCCACACACTAGACGTATCAGAAATGTGAACACATCCACAACAGAAAAGACCTCTCATCCATACCCAAGATCATGCCATATTATGATGCACACTTTCACAAAGACTTGAACTAGCAACTATAAGTCTGAATGGAGATCAAATTCAAATTCAAATTTGTGGAGTTACCTGCAAGTTCATGTATGAATCAACTGAGACAAGAAAACCTAAAAGTAAAGCCCAAAGGGGAAAAATTAACCTTGATATTATTACATAAAGGGGATATAAATATGCATACTATATAATGAAAAATGTGCACACTGTACAAAAACGTGAAAGTTGAGAGGGCGATAAGAGAGATGACTACCTTTGTACTCCATTCCCCACTTGAGCTTTACCATTACAGGCTTCCCAGTCAAATTGTTTAAAAAAGGTTTAGGGTTAACTGGTACAGTCTGCAAGCATAACAAACGAAAGAAGTTTCAGAGCACAGTATTTCTGTTGGAACCTAAACTATATCCATTCAGCAGCAATAAGTTATATGCATATTCCAGCTCAAGCATATGTAACTATTAGAAATCAAAAGGATAAAAGGGAACATCCATTCGATGAAATAATAGAATTGCATAAAAGTATCAACCTTCACCCACCAATATTTTTTTTTTTCTGTTGGCCTTAATCTTTCTTTTTTTCCAAGAACAAACTAAGAAATTATGAAAACGTGTCCGAAGTACAGTCTAAATACTTTCCCACAGTTCAGAGAAGAAATGAATAAAATCAAAAGAACGGTTATCCCACGATCTAGGCTTTGTTTGCATTCAATTTGTAAACAAAGTCTAAATACTTTCCCACAGTTCAAAGAAGAAATGAATAAAATCAAAAGAACGGTTATCCCACGATCTAAGCTTTGTTTGCATTCAATTTGCTGAAACCCAAATTAGAGAGCAGTTTATTTGTATTTGAATTGGTTTTCCCTCCAATAGCAGTGTATAACGGGAAGGCAACAGTATAGACAGCCAAAGGAATCCACCAAGAACATATCCCCACCACCGGCACACCCAATAAAAAGGAGAGAAGAAGAAAAGGTAAAATATCTGTTACAGACTGTAATTAGCAC